>JANQBS010000222.1:0-66364 GCA_033085395.1 Xanthoparmelia taractica
TACAAATCTAGCGCGGCCGGCTTGTAATTGCGCTAACAGTATTTTATTTAGCATTGGCTGAGGTATAAAAGCACCCGATATGAAGAGCGACTTTGATATCACTTGGGGAAGTCGGACATTTCGAACAGACGCTGTTGTCGATTCTCAGAAAGGTGAGATTCTGTAATTATTAGATATTCCAAGTGAATATTAGCCTTTGCTGCCCATAAGGCATGCTTTGCTTTGTAATGTGTGTGCATCCTAACTTCCAACCCATCTCCGGTTTTGCCGATGATCTGCCATAATAATGACTGACGGACCGTATGTGAGCCTCTACTGTAGATAACAGCTCAATGTTTCCTTGAATCAAGAACGGGAATGAGGAAGATGAACGACGGGGAGATACAACAAGTATGCCAATGGCGATGACGATCACCCCACACACGTATATTTCCTTATATGACTGGTCGAGGAGAAGCCGAGAACGACTGCTCACATGGCTATCCCTAAACCGTTGCGTGCATTGGCGATAATCTCTGCCTTTTTATTGTTTTACCTCCTCTTTCAAGCCTTTAGAACCCCCCCTACAATACATGGACCAGGCGACCTGGAGAATGAGCTTCCCAATGAGCCAACCTTACAAGGTAGTCCCGCCGTAATTAGCTCATCAATACATACTGACAGTAGCCAGAGTACCACGAACCTCCTCCACCCTTACGGCGAGCCGATGGGTATGCTGCGGACAATCCGGATTCTCCTCGCATTAATGCCACACTGCTGGCGTTGGTACGAAATGAGGAGCTCGATGGTATGCTGGTTTCCATGAGAGACTTGGAGCGGACATGGAACTCAAAATTCAACTACCCCTGGACATTCTTCAACGACGTTCCCTTTTCAGAGGACTTCAAACGCCTGACCCAGATGGAGACGAAAGCGAAATGCAACTATGGTACGTTATCTATGTTGGCAACCCACTCCAGCGTCTTCGTAGACTGACAACGTCATTCCCTGTAGAACTCATTCCCAAAGAACACTGGGCAGTGCCCTCCTGGATCAACAGCGACCTATTCGATGAGTCTGCCAAGATGCTTGAGGAGCAAGAGGTTCAATACGGCCCCATGGTGTCTTATCATCAAATGTGCCGCTGGAACAGTGGCATGTTCTATAAACACCCAGCCCTTCAAAGGATCCGCTACTACTGGCGTGTGGAACCAAAGGTGCACTTCTTCTGCGACATTGACTACGACATTTTCCGCTGGATGAATGACCACAACAAGACCTACGGGTTCACCATCAACCTTTACGATGCACCGCAGACCATACCGACCTTATGGCCAGAGACGGAAAAGTTTATGGCGGCGCATCCGGAATACTTGCATGAGAATAATGCGAAAGAGTGGGTTGTGGACAGCAAGAGGAGGCCGGAACACAATATAAAAGCGCACGGGTACAGCACCTGTCATTTTTGGAGTAATTTCGAGATTGGGGACATGGACTTTTGGCGCTCCAAACCCTATGAAGACTATTTTGAGCACTTGGATCGTGCGGGTGGTTTCTTCTACGAAAGATGGGGGGATGCGCCGGTGCATAGTATCGCTTTGGGGCTGTTTGAGGACAAGAGCAAGATCCATTGGTATGGCTTCCCGAATCTTCAGTCGACGTCAAATCCGAATCGCGCAGACCGTCTAATTGTATTTTAGGTTCCGTGATATAGGTTACCAGCACATACCCTACTTTAACTGCCCTAAATCGCCCAAGTGTAAAGGTTGTGTCACAGGCCGTTTCACCGATGGCGAAAGATTTCTTTTCAAGGAAGATTGCCGGCCGAACTGGTTCAGGTATGTGGGTATGGATTGATACTTGGAGATGGCAAAATGGGTCTTCGAATCAGTTATTCCTAATTGATACATGGCTCTTTGTGTACAGTAGGTACCTGCTACCTTCCGAGCAGCATGTCAATAGAATGTGCTTCTCAGCGCAAAAAGGTGTCACGTATATATATACATATGAGAGATAGTTTGATGTACATAACAGAGCTTTCGAATCGTGCGAGACAAGTGCGATTGACCATCAGAGCTCTCACAGTCGCGCTCTGAATTATCAATCCTCTGAAGAGAATCCCAGAATGTTCAAGCGAGGCGCTGTTTCAGCAGGCTGAGCGCTGGTCCGTGTCCGGTGCCGAGGCTGCAAGCGAAAGTGCAATACCAGGCCGGTCCCCGCGCGGTACAGAACGCACTGATCTCTGCAAGCGGTTCGGCCGCATTGGAGGGAAGCAACAAGCAAACTTTGGCAGATAGTTATGTTCATATATCGCGTACAGGTGAGTCAAACGCTGTCATACCACCTGGGCTGTAACGCTTTTCTTCTAGAACTTCTCTTCGTCTCCAATCTTCCCATACGCCCTCGGTCCTTATCAAGCCCTATTTGCACCTCCAGTGTAAAGCTGCTCGGGATACAAGTCCTCCTTCAAATCGATGCCAAGTTCTTCTCGAAGCGGTTCAAGATCGCGCAAGTATTCGTCGTATTGGCCCTTGTTTTCGACTTTAGCTTTGATACCTGTGTCTTAGATGTGAGCGTCTTGGAAAGTAGGAGGCCAAAGTAAACACGGCACCTTCAAAGACCCGTACAGCAGTGGGAAAATCGTTGACTCTTCTGGCTGCCCTAAGCGCTGCCGTGATCACGGAAGGAGAAGGGACAAGATCGTAGGCGAAAGCGTTGTTCAAGTTACGCTGCGGTAAGATGAAAGTTAGAGCTCTAAGGTCTGGCATTGCGGGGCAAAACGTAGTCTCCATACCTGTAGTTCAAAGACATCTTGAACACCATCGAACTCTTTCTCGTATCTGGAAACATTCCCCGTTAGCCAATTGACTTTGTCGCAGGCGCCTCGGGCCTCGATATCCGGATACTCTGTGCTCAGAGAGATCAAGACCAGACAAGCTACCAATTGCCCATACCTAGCAGTGAATTCCTCAAAGGTCTCTTCATGATGCCCTGAACCTCCAGTTGCCTCTTGCCCATCCTTATCGGCTGTTCTCCTAACGGTTGTACTGAAGTTTGTGCATGCCACGGTCGCGGAAGAGCCCGCGTATTCCCTTGGGGAGATGCTCTTAGCTGGCCGCGATGACCGGAGCAGGTACGGTGGATGGGTGCGTGCGGCTAAACGAAAGAGATTGGTGGAAAACATTGGAATTGGGCGGCGAGGGTGATGAGAGGAGGAGATTACAATCAGGTCGGATGGGGGGATGGAGGTACTTCCAAGGTACGAGGATACCTTCAAGCCGGAGTCTTGTTCATTCGGAATAGTAGTAGTAGTACTCCGTAGTTTTTTGTTCAGGTAGGGCTGAAGTACAGACGTAAAAAGCGCGTTCTTATTTTGAAGGACCAAGATAAAATAAAGTAGTCAACGAGTACCTTATGGTCAATCACTTTAGACCTTGTCAGATTCCCTTGGAGACACGCGAGTTACTCGTCGAAAGACTCTGTATTTCAATCTTTGAAGAAGCAGATGTTGAGCTTGCTCTCACATATAAGATTGATTGGTCGAGACACCCTGGGTCGGAAATTGGAAGCCCGCTCCAGCCAGCCTCAGGCGGAGCAACACCACCACTTTTCACACTTTCATTTCTCCAGACTCGTGTATCAAAGATTGATGAACGTTGTCTGTCATCGAGTATAGCAGCGTCGACTTGCCAATCGTCCTCTCATCAAATTCCATTCTTGTCACTCCTTCATCATCTTTTGCCGCATGTGAAAGTCTTCCAGAATAGCGAGCCCAGTCTTCCACTACTCTACCTCCTTTGACCCATTGATCCTTTCTCACCCAACACACCCTTTGCACATATCATTCGCTAGGCGCACCGACTACTTTGCCAGACTACCGCTATCATGTCAACCGAACACCTAACTTCCATCCCCCTTCCTACACTCGACAGACCCTTCATTGTGGAGCTATGGCCTCAGTTCGATCGGCTTTATTCCCGCGTCGTGGGACACCCCGCGAATACATTCGTCTTTGTACCAGGTGCAACGCCCCTCTCGACTTTTACAGCCACGGCGACAATGCTCATAACGTACTACGTGACGGTCTTTGCAGGCAGAGAGTTTATGAAAAACCGGCAACCATTCCAGCTCAACGGCTTCTTCATGGTGCACAATCTTGCTTTAACCGTTATCAGTGGGGTTCTTTTGGCGCTATTCACCGAGCAGTTGGTGCCGACGATCGCGAGAAATGGCGTCTTCTATGCCATATGCGATCATAGGGGAGGATGGACAGCTCCTCTGGTGACTTTATACTATGTACGTTCTTCTCTATCGCCATTACAAGTGTCAAAGCTGACAGCCTGTAGCTGAACTACCTTACTAAGTACGTGGAGCTGTTGGACACTGTTTTCATGGTTCTTAAAAAGAAGCCCCTCAGTACGTCAAGGAGACGTCGATTCCTAAACTCGAAGTATACAGCTGATGCGCCCAGCCTTCCTCCATACCTATCATCACGGGGCTACCGCTTTGCTCTGCTACACCCAACTCATTGGGCTGACGGCCGTCTCCTGGGTCCCCATTACCCTCAACCTCACAGTTCATGTGGTCATGTACTGGTACTATTTTCAAGCCGCGCGCGGTGTGCGTATCTGGTGGAAGAAATGGATCACTAGGCTTCAAATAGCCCAATTCGTTATCGACCTAGGCTTCGTCTACTTTGCCTCCTATACTTACTTCTCCTCGACCTACTTCCCTAATCTACCTACCGCCGGCAAATGTGCGGGTGAAGAGTTCGCTGCTTTTGCAGGCATGGGCATCATCTCCTCCTACCTCCTACTCTTCATCTCCTTCTACTTCGCTACATACAAGAAAGACAATGCAAAGGGTGGAAGAGGGCGGAAGAAGAGCAGAAGACTTAGCGAGACAGCAACGAGAGCAGCGATCGACATGAGCAGGATGGAAGTACCCGACGTGCAACGCATGGAGGATGCTGTACATTTGGGAAGTCTATCCAACGGATCAGCGAAAGGAAAAGAAAATGGTGCAATTACGCCCAGGGTGACACGGTCAAGGAAAGCGTAAGACTGTGACGAATGAAAAATCAGACACAGTCCTTTGCACGTGCCATTGCAGGCGTGGGAACCCATCCCTGCATGTACATTTTGGGGCCACGCCAAGACAGAAATGACTGTCAACGTAAAGGGATCTCTAAACCAGTTGACTTCGTGACATTTGGAGATTAAGTCTATGGTTTGCGACAGAAAGTGCAACGTTCAGCTAGAAGATTATCTTTCATACTGAGTATATTATGTATAAGGCATTTGATAGAGCGTGTTCAAGGATCGTAGATTTTCGAATTCTTTTAATGTATCTCCAATCAAATATAGAGGGGCCGTGGGTGATATGTGAAAGTGTAGATGCACCAGCGCAATTCCGAACGAGACCTCAGCGACAGCGTTCTACAGCCTCGCGGCGCGATCAAATGGTTATAGCGGACTTCCTGGGCTCGAGCTATGCATGGGTTTCATGCAGAGTCTACTACAGATGCCGTATGAAGGTATTAATCATGAGCTTGTTCTGATTGATATATAAAATAATGACCAAGAAGCCCGAGTCTGACCTCTGAGCCCGGTAGAGCTAGCTCTTAAGACGATATCTCATCTGGAGTAGCATACGTCCCGGCATAATTCCACACGTTCATCTTTGTACCTTCGAGGCTGTGAGCGCTACACTGTCCAGGCCTCATGACGTATACGATAGAAATTAATATCCGAGTTAAAGTTAGAAAAATCTTCTTCTGAATTAGGAAGTGGACTGAATGAGAAATGCAGAGAAACAAAGACGACGGGTCTTCTTTGACAGCGTCTACAAATCTACGTTATCGATGCTGGCCATCAACAATACACTGCGGCGGACAGCACCCAAGTCACCCTAATTTTCGCACCATCCTTCAAGATTTGGGATGGCGTGAAGCTTACCGGCGAAGAGGAGAGTTGCTGGCCCCTTGAGTCGTACGCCTTTGGGATTACCGTTCGATCCAGAAAGCTCTAATCATACGAGGCCATGGCTCCGACAAGGTTTGGGTGGGACGACCTAATGGGTCGAGGAATGTTCTTGGTTCGCATAGGAATCCAGATCAAGATGGAGATAGATACCAGATGCTCGGGTGTGGATAAAGATAAGATTGATGCATGCAATATTGATGAGCTATCTCCGACGACGTAGACAAGGAACCGTACCGGAAGTCGCGATACCGAGATTCTGAGCTAAGGGATGATTACATTCACTCTGATACAATGAGATTGTACAACAGTCGACCTTCTCAGCCGGTGCTATGTCGTTCAAATGGGGAACAGATCTTCATCCGACTTCGCGAACAAAGAGTACTAAAGCAGGGTTGATTGCATGTGCGAATGTCTGCAGGAGAGGAAAGCGAGTTGTCCGAGCCGGGGTTGCCATCGTTGTGCAGTTAGACGGTTTCAAGCACTCTTTCTCGCATCGAATCCACGTCTACACAATAGAGGACGATCATAATTGAATCCGCGTTCAGTCCGGGCCATGTCTACAGGCAGAACCGCAAGCATACTGCGGCGCCTTGAGGGCAGATGTGAGAAGGAGCTCGGTGCCGTCGCCAAGCTGATTGTCGGTTTCGTTAAAAGTATGTGCCCTCTGTACCGCACGGTCAACTCTTGTCCTTCGAAGTCGCTATGTTCATGTTATACATAGAAGTACATAGATGTAATGTAAGGGTGTCCGTTTCCACGTACGCCTCGTGACCTCTGCAGAGACGGAGACCAGATGCAAAAAAGGCTCAGTATCCAGCAGAGTGGTAACACTCCATCAATGGTGGTCGAGCCAACAACATTAATTTCTAAAGTATGTGATCAACCTTTGTGTAGGTAGCGCGATATGCTCCTCGTGCAGGCGTTCCTGGACGTTGAATGTTGACGCATGCGGCTATAAGAAGACAGTATCAAGCGTAGCTCGTCTGCAGGCGCAGGCATTGATTAGAAGAAAAGGCTTTTGTTGAGAAGTGGTGCTTGCCCATTGGTGCATGATTTTCCCAAGTAGGTCGGCAGATATGCGACTGCAAGCAGTGTACTTCTACATATGCAGCCGTTTCGAGAAAGGCAAAATCAGTCGCAAGACCTGTCTGTGCGTCTTCATCGAGCCAGCCGCTGCCTGAGAGTTGGTTCTTGTCGACAAACGAACGGCTATCGCATGGGCCGCGAAAGGGTTGAGAGAAGCAGAAACATAAGTAAATATATATACATATATTTTTGCATAAGGATTGCTTATAGAGAAGCTCCAAGGTGCAGAGAATTAGGGGAGCCTATATTTTATGGGGGTTTTTTTTTGTTTATTTGTTTAGTTACTTTCCGGAGGGTTTTCTTGTTACTTCGTACATTAATTCACAAAACCCTCCGGGCTAGGTACGAAGTACTTAAGTAAAGTACCTTAAAGTAAAGAGGTGCTTTTACTTGGACCGTCAAACCTTAAGCTGTAGACTAATTTGAGGAGCGACTCGAGTGACAAGTGGTCAAGTGCGTTTTGACAGGCTAACACCTGTACGGAGCCCCGGTGTATGTCTACGAAGTAGTACTTTACTACACTATCTGTATAGAAGCGCACCTAGCAGCAAACGGCTTTCATGCTGATCAAAGATACTCGGCATCATACAGAAGTACTTTACTCTACTCTAGAAGCACTCTACTCTACAGTCTTGATAATAATTAATTGGCTGCCAACTTGCCCCTCCTTTCCCCCCCCCATTTAGCACAGACGCTAATGCA
This sequence comes from Xanthoparmelia taractica, assembly GCA_033085395.1. Taxonomy (NCBI): domain Eukaryota; kingdom Fungi; phylum Ascomycota; class Lecanoromycetes; order Lecanorales; family Parmeliaceae; genus Xanthoparmelia; species Xanthoparmelia taractica. Next base: position 7,752 of record JANQBS010000222.1, read on the forward strand.
CCCCACTGCCCAAGCCAAATGTATGGCCGTTCGGAAGGTTTTTTTCGATACTGCAAGAAATTATATTCAATCATTCTACGTATCAGGGTTGATAATGCGGATAGAGTATGGAGAAGCGCAAAGCCGCTTTGGCCTGTCCTGAAAGGAATGTGTACAAGTAGTATGGTCCAGATGTTTACATATAATTAGACACGGTCAATGTTGGCTTGGAGACTACGATCCAGGTGGTCATTGACATTTTGGATCCACGGGGAGCAATTACATGACCCGCGGGACAAGAAGATGTAAGACCATGAAACAGTAGGCCGACCGGTTTCACATGTTCAACTGCCCATGGAACGCTGGCATAGTAGAAGTACTACGAAGTACTTCTGATATTAAAACTAAGGTACTTCTAGACTGTTTAATTGGCTTGGTGCCAATCCTGGGTTGGCGCGGTCCTACCTTGCCTTATCCCAAGACGCCTTACTTTAGGGTACGGCCAGTTAATTAACGCACCCTTCACCACTTTGACCACCCACAGCATCAGAACGGAACAATCCTTTTGGTGATCAGATCGAAGTCTACTTCCTACATCCTCTAAAACCTTTAACCCGCCATCTGGTCGGCTTGTTTTTTCCTTCTTTCCTTCTTTCCCCAGCGGCGAGACATGCATGGCGGTGCTCTAGAACGAATAGGCGCAGCAATGGGTGGTGCAAAAGGTGGGATGTCACGAGTGTAGCTACCTTAACGTGATGCAGGTGATGCAGTTGCGGTTGATGCAGCCTCTTTAAATTCCCTAGCCAATGAATGGCTTGAAACCCACACACCATTATTCTTGAATCATTTTATTCCAGGTTATAGTGCTAACTCTTCTATTACCCTGGCAGACCTCACAGGTGCACCCTCGCCGCTATCAAAGCCGTCAAAGCTTTCCTCTGAATTCTTTGCCAAGTGGTCCCTCTCACCGTCCTGTCTTTCAAACAGGTACATGCAACATATCCTGCTTCCATGATAAGCCGGCTATTTCTTCTGCGGCGCGGATGAATACAAGGTCACACTCGATCTTCGCCTCCACCCATTACTCCTCCGCAATCCGCATGTTCCGTGCCACCAACCAACACTGCCTTCTTAAAATCCCTGCTGTGTGCCGAGTTGCTCTGACTTTGCCTCGTCCTGCTACGCTCAGATTACATCTCCTACCAGTATCATTATCATCACCCACTTGATTTGGTGACAGAAGCATAGCTTCCCGTTCCCTTCAATATCCTACCGCCTCTACCCAACGTTACCTGTTATGCCTGTCACATATCATCGACAGTCAGCATTAGGTTCACGACAGCTGGCCGGCGCGAGATCAAGTATCGAAAGTAACGACGCCATGGAAGGCCAGCTGTGGGTTGAGGATGAGGCCTACGAGAGGCCCGAGAAGGAAACGGGTCTTCCGTCGACAACACACAGCAACCTGCCCTTGAAGAAGGATACCCAAAGGCATCTCCGCATCAACACATGCAGTAAAGCCGACCTTCATGATCGCTACATGTCGAGTGAGGAAGAACCCTCCCCCAGCCCCGATAGCGACACGGAGAGCAATGAAGAGGAGCTCAAGCATAAGGTTTCAGAGAAGGTGGTCGAGGCGACGGCCGAGCCAGTCACCGCCGATGAATACGAAGCCGAGATTGCCATTGCTGTTCCTATCATCGCAATGAGATCAAAACTGGTTGACATCACCAAACTTGCCCCCATGCATAAACGCAAGCGAGTAGAGAAGTCGATGCTTCCGCGTTCAGTCGCCAAGAACGCCGCTCTCCGCATGCCCAACGTCATAGACGCGACTCAGTCCTTGGTCGCTCTCGAAGCCACGATGGTCGTTACACCTAAGGAGTGTCTTCCGAAGCGCAACGACAGCCTTCCTTCGCAAGCGCCCAACTCATGGCTTCCTGACGACGGTGTTCACATTGTGCAGGAAGAAGAGGAAGAAGATGAGCATTACTTCCCGGATCTTGAGTTACGCAAGGCTCCCACCTACGATGACTACGACCCATACTCGCTCAGTCCCCCACGCCTATCTCCTAGGAATTCATACAACACGGCGAACAAGAAGCCAGGTAGCGTTGCTCGGGCCAGGATCAGTTCCAACCCAGCCATCACCATAAACAGTGGCTGGAAGGGGCTCACCAGGTCGATGAGTCTGGCAAAGAGGCAAACTCTCCATCGAGTGGATCACCAAGTCTCCAAGAGGCCGAAAATGATTGCCAGGGCGGCGAACGAGAGGGAAGAACCCTTAAAGATCCCGGCATTTCCGTTCGGGTTTGATAGAGACGTGGACTGAGGAAGTACATCAAATTAGATACGGTGGCATATTTACAGGCAGCAGATGATTCTGAGATGATGCGCAGAGTTGTTGCATGATCCGGGTCTTGGAGGATGTTCGAGGTTTTGCGCACGGTGTGCATAAGCAATAGATACCGACCACGATCGTTATTTCCTAATTTCAGTGCCTCTCAAAGGCTTTTCCAGGAGGAATTTCGACGTGGACTGAGAGTGACTCGTTCCCATTCCCATCCAATATTCTCAAGTGGTACTGTAATTGACAGCGATAAATTAGGCTATCATTAGGTGTACACCCCCTTACAATAGATGTACACCCCCCAGACAATAGATGTACACTCCTTCTAATCGGGTTAGATCGTTATAGCGAAGGCCATCTATGCCTTATTTTTCTTCCTTTATTCCTTATCAACACTTAAGCAGCTATAATTCTCTTACTTTCGCCGTTAGATCCATTAGACGTTATCGCTAATAATCTTATTCGTTAGATTTAAAAACACGTTAGCTCGAAAGACTACGCGATAATCAAATAGCGTTTTAAGTTTAATAAAAAAGATATTATTCAAAAGATTTAATTACGCTACGATCGAGAAGATAAACTACGTTAGAATTATAATAAAAAGAGAATTTATAATATCTCTCGCTTAAATAAGTATTTATTTAAGATTATAATTAATGTTACGAGTGTGACGACCACATAGGCCTGCAATATCAAGTCGGCTTACCTTTCCAATTGGGACTACGACTTAGCTTCCTAATTGGGACTAGCCCCTACAGGCCTTGGCGTCCCTTATAGATATTTCTTCTCAGCTAGATAATTTCTTTTTAGACTTAATTTATTCGTTATATATTATTATTAACTTATTCTAATTGTAGTTCTAATATTAAATTAAGTCTTATCCCCTTATTACGCTTATAGAACGTGCGAGCTAAAAGAATTCGTTTATAATATAATCGACGACTTCGAAAGGCACTAATACGTATTATTTTAGATATCTCTTAAATTATACGAACGTATTATTAGAAGATCTAAATTATATAGAATTATTAAAGACTTATAAGCAAGCGAGATTAAAGAAATTGTAGCAAGATAGCTCTTAAATTATACGAAGTGCCCTCTCTCAGTTAAACACCAACGCAATATAATCTCAATATCTATTCAACACTCAACTCCGCGATGTGACTGTGAGTCACGCGATTAGTCTATTAGTTAGTGTGCTCTAAACGTAATTCTAGTACGATTTAATCGTTCTATTATTAGTTAGTGTAGTAGTTAGAGTTATGTAGATACGCTAGTAAGAATTATTTATATAACTCACTTCTCGACGCCACGCACTAATAAAGCGTTCTCTAAAGTCTATTCGACTATAAGTACACTTCATTTAAATAATTATTACTTATATTATAATCGACCTAAGACACTCACTATAAACTTAGCTAAGTTCGTTCTCATCGTATTAATTTTAATCTTAACTTAAGCGAGTTTCGCATAAAAAAGTAATTCTATTTGAAAGTTCGAAGAAAACTATTACTTTCTTATAAAATCGAACGATATCTTAATATTACATAATATTACTCACTTAATAATCTATTTATAGCCTTTATAAAATATCTCGTAATACGAAGTAAGGCGCGAGAGATTTTCAGGCGAGAATAGATCTCGTAATCTATTCTACGCTGCCCTCTAACCTAAAATTACGGGTCGGAAAGGTGTGGTATCTGTTGAACATAGTCGTTTTCAACTTTTTTTCAACTTTTTTAAAAAACTATATCTTTTTAATCTATTTATAGAATTTTATAATTATATAAGCGTTCGCTTAAGCTTTTTACGTATTTTTAGAATATAAAAAAATATCACGTAATATATTTATTAAAAACCCAATGGGAGTATGGGATATCTCATACCTTTCGGTATAATATTCGAAAAACTAGTCCCATACCATCAAATATACCACACCTTTCCGACCCGTATCAAATATTCAGCAAGTTGAAGATCAATCAAGATCATTTCGACAATAAGATAGCTAGGATCGCTTACGTCAAGTCCCGCACTGGTGAAAAAGTAGCTAAAGTTATCTATACTCGATCTTATCGTCTAAGCTTCGATCTCTATTAAACTATCGATAAGATCCTAGACGATCTATAGAAGTTATTCGAGAACTTAAATCGTGAAGCAAATAGAGCTCACGAGTATAAGGTCTTAAAATAAAAAGATCTCTTATTTAGCGACTTCTATTAAGACTTTAGACGTCTCGTTATAAAGTTAAGTATATTAGATAAAGCCCAACTTCGGGATATAAATAAGAAGCTCGTCCCTCGTTTTCGTACGGCCTAGGCGAACTCTCTTATCGAGTTTATCACGATATTCACTCTAAAAGTATTCTTAACTTAAACGAATAATAAGTATCGTATTATATATTAAAAAAAGATAATCAAGAAGATTAAGAATGTGATAAACAAGATATAAATCTCTAAGCGTGTAACGTTTATATCTAGTTCTATAAATACCTTCTTCTCTTGAACGAATCTAATTCCTCAACGCTTCTTCTTCGCTATAAAGTAATAATAGCGAAAAACTATTAAAAATCAAAAGAAAAATACCTGCTACATTTATTATAAAAAAGAACACTTATTATTCGCTTATTTAAAACGTCGATCTTCTTATCGAATTAATAAGATAGAAAATTAAAATAAAGAGAATTTCGTAGAATCGAAGTCTAAACAATTCGATTCGAAAAACTCGTAATCTTATTTATAATTATAAATTAAGATGAAATTTTATTCTTATATAATTTGAAAGAGACTTAACGTAAGCTATTTATCTTAAGATCGTTTTTAGCTCGAGAAAGTCTAACTTTTTAAGAAAAGATTTATCACGTTTAAATCCTTATCAATATTAAGACTATCGAATACGCGTTTATTAATAGACGCCTAATTCACGAGATTTGTTAGCTATTAGATATATAATCTATTTCTCTTATAAAGTCTAGACTAATTTAAGACTATAACGAGTAACTTAGCAAGAAGTTTATTACGCACGTTATATATCTAAATCTTATTCTTTCGAGGCATAAGAAACTTATAAACTCAATACTCATAGCGGATTTAAAATAATATATAGTTATTCTAGGTAAATCATAAATAAATCGCTTTAATGTGCTTCTAAATATAAGTAATAACTCTATTCTCTTTCGAGATTATTTATTATAAACTTCTTCTATTTTTATAACTTATCTTTCTATTAAATCGATACCTTCGATTAAGATTTTTAAATTAACTTAATCTCGATTAAAGATTCTCACTCGCTTATAATCTACGTCTAAAAATTATTTATTCTCTATTTATAGTATCGTTACTATTTTCTTTACGATATTAGTTAAATAGACGAAGTATTCTAAGACTTAATTATTCGTAATATTAATAAAAGATATCGATTAAGATATAATTTATAACGCTAAGTCTAGAGCGAAAGAAATTAGTTTTTCTTTAGTAAAGATTATTATCTAGAACCTAAGCGACGTTAAAAAGTAACTTTCCTCTAAGTATTAGGAGTTTCTAGACGTCTTTAATCGTTTTAAAGTCGATTAACTCTTTTTATATCGCCCTTATAATTATAAGATCGAGTTTATTAATAACTTTAAGTCGTCTTAAAGTCGCGTTTATTATATATCTCTTTATAAGCTTTAGAAGATTAAAGAATATCTAATAAATAATCTATTTAAGGGCTTTATCACTTCTAGCAAGACTTCTTATTCGTTATTAATTCTATTTACCTTAAAAACTAATAATAATCTCCGTTTTTATATGAATTATTGGAAATTAAATACTATAACGAAACGTAATTAATACTTACTCCCTCTAATAGAGAAAGTTATTAACAAAATCAGAGAATATCGATATCTCACTCGTCTAAATATTATCGTCGTATTCAATAAGCTACGAATAAACCCCGATAATAAGAATTATATGACCTTTATTATAGCTCTCGAAGTCTATAAATATCGAATACTATTCTTTAAGCTAACGAATAGATCAAGTACTTTTTAATAATATATTAATAATATTCTATTCGATTTTCTAAACGACTTCTATTAAGTCTATTTAAACGATATTCTTATCTATAGTTAAACGAAGGCGAAATATTAAAAGCACGTCAAATAAATTCTTTGACGTCTATAAGAGACTAATCTATAGACTAATATTAAGAAATACGAATTCGATATCAAAGAAATCGTGTTTCTAAATATTATTATATTAGGAATTAATCTACGAATAAATTCTCGTAAGATCGAGATTATACTTAATTAAAGTATCTCTATAAATCTAAAGAAGATTTAAGACTTTATTAGATTTATTAACTTCTATCGACGCTTTATTTATAAATTTTTTAAATTAATTAAACTTCTAATTAATCTCACGAAGAAGAATACTTTCTTTATCTAAAACGAGATCTATATTAAGTTATTCGAAGATCTCAAAAAGCGTGTAATTACTATTTCAATTTTACGTTACTTTGATCTTAAGCGTTAAACTATTTTTAAGATTAATTCTTTTAACTACGTGTTAAGAGAGATCTTATCTTAATATAACGACGATAAAGTTCTTTACTTAATAATATTCTATAGCAAGAGCATAATCTCAGCGAAATATAATTATTATATCTATAATAAAGAGTTGCTAGTAATTATTCGGTGCTTCGAATACTGACGATTAAAATTAGAATATATCGAGCTATCTATTTAAGTATTCACTAATTATTAGATCTTAAAAACCTTTATAAAAATAAGAAGCTTACACGCCGTTAAGTTCGCTATCTAGATATCTTATCTAAATTTAACTTTTAGATTATCTTTCGTGCGAGAATAACTAACAGCAAAGTCGATGTTCTAATAAGAATATTATCGTCTATCTCGGCGAACGAAGTTAATAAAAGAAATTAATATTAATATTAAACGATTCTTATCTCAAATTATATTTAAATCCGAGTTATAGAGATCGAAGAAGATCTATTTAAACGAATTCATAAGGTCAATAAAGAGAACTCTATATGTAACGAATTTTATAAAGCGATAAATTATAATTAGATTAAATTTCATAATCATACGCTAAGTCGATATCGTATCGTTAATAAAGCACTCTTTAAGAACGGACTACTATAGATCTTAGTCGAGTTTTATACGAATCTATTAAGAGAGATTTATAATTAATCTTCTAGCGGTTATCTAGGGATACGAAGAATAATTAACTTAATTCTACGTTATTACTATTAATCTAACTACGTTAAAACGATTAAATAGTATATTCGTAACTGCTATTACTATTAACGTAGTAAGGCCCCCCGAGATAAAACAAATAAACTATTAATATCACTCTTAATTTTCTAAGGCCGTTGATAAAACGTTTCTATGAATTTTATTACTAATCTACCCCTATTAGACGATTTTAACGCTATCTATATTCTCATATATTATCTTATAAAGAAACGTTACTACGTATCGTATTATTAAAAAGATAACGGTTATTTATCAAAAGAACTTATTTGAATTCTTATATGAAATCTCTTTCGATTACACGAATTATTATAATCTCTTATATTAGATAGAGATATATAATTTATATCTACGCTCTAAAGAAGTCTCTATAAGCGACTACGCATTAAGATTAACTTATTTATTATATATTATCTCGAAACGAACGATTAGATCGAGAGAACTAATTAGAATATAGAGCGAAGTCTCCGTATCTATTATAATTACTTATAAGACGATTGAATTAAATAAATTCTCATAGTCGAATTTAGTAATAATAATAATATCTTATTCACTATATCCCTCACTCTCTTCTACTTCAATTAAGATTTTTATTTTTATATATCTTTCGATCGAGATTATACTTCTTATAAGACTACACGCGAATATCTATAAGTCTTAAAAATAGAAGATATTACAACTAAAATAAAAAAGATTTTAAAGTTTAGACAATTATAATTAAAGAGAACACGTAGAGTTATAAAGTTACAAGCGAATAAATATCGTAAGAAGATTATTTATAATATAGGCGATTAAGCTTAATTATCGTTTAAAAATATTAGAATTAAACGCCTCTATAAGAACCTTGAAGATAAATAACTCAATTTATATAGAGTGCTAAAGCGAGTCGATATCTTATATCGTTTAGAATTTCCTTAAAGTATAAGAATTTATCTCGTCTTTAGCCCTAAGATACTTAAATCTATAACTATAAATTCTCTATTAGAATAGAAGCACGATTCTCTTAAATTTATAATAGTTAATAAGAAAAAGTTATAGAACGTAAACGATATACTAAACTCCAGGCGTTACTATAAACGACTTTAATATAAAGTTAAATAAATCGATCTAAATAGAGATAATAATTAATACTATACGAATCAAGATAAGTTCGAAGACTCTAAGAAAGTAATAAATGAATTCTATAGACGATATTTCAATAAATCGCGCTAGGCCCAATAGAGAACCAGACCTCAATTGATTTTTACTTATTATTTAAATCTACGGGTCGGAAAGGTGTGATATATTTGATGGTATGGAACTAGTTTTTCGAATATCATATCGAAAGGTATGGGATATCCCATACTCCCATTGGGTTTTTAATAAATATATTACGTGATATTTTTTTATATTCTAAAAATACGTAAAAAGCTTAAGCGAACGCTTATATAATTATAAAATTCTATAAATAGATTAAAAATATATAATTTTTTAAAAAAAAGTTGAAAAAAAGTTAAAAACGACTATGTTCAATAGATACCACACCTTTCCAACCCGTATCGATTAGTGAATAAATTTATATAAGCGAAAGTTCGTTTAATATTATATTAATAAGAAGTCTTATTTCTTTAATATAGTTATTTTAAGAGATAAGAATAATTATTTAATCTTAATAAGAGAGTTACAATTCTTAATTAATACGTTAAGCTCTCTTACTTTTATTTATATAATAAATATAGCTAACTTAAAATAGATTTTAGTAACAAGTAAAAAGAATGGCTAGCTAGATAGCTAGTTAAGTAACTATATGTATATAATAGTTAATTAAGTTAAATAATTCAAATAAATTACTAAATATAAGAGATATAGAAAAGATCTATCTATATATTATCAAGAATCTTCATTATATTCCCCGAGCGTATTTAAAAATATAACTTTACTATATTAAGTTAGCTTTCGCGCGAAAATTAATTCGAAAGGGTTAGTGTAGATCCTGAAACTAACCAGGGTGTACATCTATTGTCTTGGGGGTGTACATCTATTGTAAGGGGGTGTACACCTAATGGCAGCCATAAATTATGGTACTTCGTACGTTATAGGAAGCGCACTACCCTCAAAGTGGTTAGGTCCCGGTTCAGAATTCTGCTCAAAGAATGAGATCCTGTCGTACTCCGTAGTTCGCATTTTATTCAAATTTTTGGTTTACAGTCTTTATAATATTCAAAGTGCTATCAGACCCCCAAAAATGACACCGCAGAAAATTTCATCCTTGCAAGTATTCTGTGGGTAGAAAAAAGAAGTTTCGAGGTAAAAGGTCATGCATCTTCACCAAGCTTTTGTCTCTCCTTTTGTCTAGGTATTTGAACCTAGACACCTGGGAGTCCAGCCAGGTATACAATCGTCGACCGAGCATTTCCGACACGGCCGGTATTTCACCACTGATACAGGCCGTGTCGCTCTCCCTTACCAGATTAGGGTCGTGCATCTTTTGTACTTGGGTAGATCAGATCCTTGGCGTAATACCACAGTCGTATGGATCAACACTCCATTGTTCCGTCGGTTCCGGAGTCGAGGGTCCTAGTCATCATGACTGGGTACGCCGAATGCCTTCCCATCCAGACCTCATTTACCGTCTAACACACGCGTGGGAAGCCGTCAAAGGCCATTTCCTCACCTTGTGCTCCCTAGATTTCTTGCACAGATTGGTTTCATGTCAAGAGTGTGCTGACAACTCTGAAATGCTCATTAGCGGAACCATATGCATGAATAAAAGCCCGAATGGCTTCGTGCCCGCCAGAGGATTCTTGGAATCTGGCATGGCTCCTCGTCCTTCCTTCAATGACTCGTCCAATCCTAAAGATATTGTCGTCATTGACGACGATGGGACTGAAGTTTCTCACCGAAGCTTGCGAACGCCAATCAGTACGTATCAGAAGCATGTTCGGTATGCTGTGTTCGAATTTCAAGAGCTTCTAGACTCGAGCTCAATCTCAAGTGGTTCGTATATTTCGGAGTGATCCCTTTCGGTTTGAGGGCCAAAGCCCGAGTCACAAGACATATTGCGGTAGCAAAGGGTCTAGTTTCTACGCTTGAAGAAGCTACACTGACTCCGTGTTATGCGTAGAAGGATGGAGCCACATTGCTCAAACGATCTTCAGAAACTACAAGCTCTTCGATGCTTTTGTCGTCTTACATGGCACCGACAGTCTTGCATATACATGCTCTGCGCTCAGTTTTATGCTGCAGAATCTAGGCAAGCCGGTCATCTTGACGGGGAGCCAAGCGCCAATGCTAGAGCTCCAAAATGATGCCACGGATAACTTGTTAGGATCGTTGGTCATTGCCGGCCACTTTATGATACCTGAAGTAGCCCTCTTTTTCAATTATAAGCTGCTCCGGGGGAATCGGTGTACTAAGGTCTCTGCTACCGACTTTTCCGCCTTCCAGTCTCCAAATTCGCCTCCCCTGGCAGTAATATCATCACAGAAGACCCAGATTGCATGGGATATCATTCAAAGACCAACGCATCTCGAGCCATTCAGTATACAAACAAATCGTGCAACGGGCGCTGTAGCCTGTCTGAGGATCTTTCCTGGCATAGAGCCCAGAATGGTGGAAGCTGTGCTTTGGCTTGATGGCCTCAAAGGCCTAGTGCTAGAGACTTTCGGGGCAGGTAATGCGCCTGGAGGCCCTGATGGAGCGCTCACGAAAGTATTTGCGAATGCAATCAAAAGAGGGATTATAATCGTCAGTGTAACACAGTGTGAGAATATCCGCCAATATCCCTGGCTCTCACTGATCGACAATATAGGCATGACAGGAACAGTCAGTCCCCTGTACGAACCTGCAATGTCGCTAAAGCGTGCTGGCGTCATCCCTGGGTATGACATGACTTCCGAGGCAGCCCTTGCTAAGCTTTCCTATCTCCTTGCGATGCCAGGCTTGAGCCCTGAAGATATCGTACAAAAAATGTCTGTTTCCCTCAGGGGTGAAATGACGGAGCCGGTGAACGTGGTATTTGAGCACCCCAACGGCGTACTACCTGACCGACTAGCGAACCTTATGTCACTTGGATATGCGATTTCCAACGGGGACCTCCCCACGACCCAGAAGCTTTTGAAGGGCGATCATGGCCGCTTGCTCAACGAGGCTGACTACTCCGGCAATACACCTTTGGTGAGTAGCCATGTTCTGATGACGGCGCTATCAAACTAACCACCGCTGGAAGCACATCGCCGCTACGGGACCTAATGTGGAAATTTTACGGATTCTGCTGATAAAAGGCGCTTCAGTACATCTACGAAACAATGCCGGCCGAACGCCTCTGTTCCTCTCAGCCAATACCGGACTCGAAGGTCACGTCTCCCTGCTAAAGCGGTCAGGGGCCCATATACATACGGACGAGTTCAGCATTGCTAAGCTACACGCTCAGAGATCACCTGACGTGTGGAGTATGGCTGGAGTTACGTCCCCTTGAGCAGAAGACTGCGAATGTTGCAAATATGGATGACTACATACCGTCAAATGTTAAGGCGCAAAATTTTCGAGTAAAATTAATTGTTGCTCATGCCTTGTCATTGGAGTCTCAGAAGATTGTGGTCATTGCGACCTTCTATCTGCGCTCTTCTCCACAATGCGGTCACGGTTCAGACAAAACACCTAGGTGGCGATGCAAAGCTTGCCACACATGCCCCGGTTTATTTAGGCTCTACGTTTGGAAGGTTTGGGGTCCAAGCTCTACTTTGATGGCCGCCGGGAAAAGATATTGAGACGGTGTACGGAGGTCTGTGTCGAAAGTCCTGGACGCCAAGACTTCTGTGCCAAGCTGCGGATAACGCCCTATTGGGGAAATGCTTGGGGCCCTCTTCCGAGAATAGGGTGAGGGCTAGCACTAGCGCTGTCCAGGACTTTTAACGCAGACCTCCGTAGTGAGTCTCAGCATGTAAGAGTGCTGAAAATGCAGCGTTGCAAGCCAATGCATGCTCGGGGACGTGCCTAACGGCCGAGGTTATACAAAGTTCGTTGCCATCATTGCATAATCGTTTCGTCTCAAAGACAAAGCACGAGAAGGATAGACATCTCCCTTGAGTCTCAATGCGGGGATCTGGAGGCGTAATTAAGGTTCGGGTCTAGGTTAGCAGCCGCCGACTCTTCAGCAAACTTGAAGCTTGTCAAGTCAACATCTGCTTTTGACAAAGATATACTGACCGCTAGAGCATCTCTTTCTTCAAAGGCAGCGGCCATCACCTAGAGTAGTGCTTCAGTAATGCCAGGCATAGAGCTCACCGTAATCAGATCAGGGCCAATGGCTATAAACAATCCATGTGCCAACAGCTGGCATCGTTTTACGTTGCTTGCCAATGCGGTCGCCTTTCAATCGAGTTATCGCCCGCAGGGGCAATTAATCCTGAAAGTAAGTCATTAAGCTGGGAAAAGTTAAGAAGCGAACTTTGAAGCATATGGTAATTGCCATCCTAAGGATACCAGAGGTGATACACATCCGATCATGAAGACGATTCCCGCTTACTCGAAATGGGATGGAGGTATTTCTGCACATCAACAGCTAATTCACACAAGGTCTGGAGTGCATCATCTTGCAATATCCGAGCAGACCGATGACCGAGGCTCTAATGTATCGCGGCGTGTAAGGTTAATATGCGACGTGCTTGATTGATGGCGAGAAGCAAGTTATATTGTTCTGGGGTGATGCCGAATGATGTCTCCTTTGGGTGTTTGGATCGGTCGCTGGAAGGCTATGCGGACTATAAGCCCGAGATTGCGAAGATTGCGTAGGAAATGATAGGCCGGCGCCTATGAAAGAGCAGGACTAAGCTACATGATGACGGGCTTTGGGGAATCGACTTTTGAGAGCGATGGAAAGAAACACCTATCGCGATGCTCAAGGTCCTCAATCGAAAGTCGAGCATTATTCTTTGTGAAACCATGTGTTCTGTGGTGATTGGCTATACAAGTACCTTAGTGACCATGTTTTCGGGAGAGTTTCCGCGGTCCACGTGCTAATGGGTTAGCTTTGCCGTTGAATAGAGAGAAAGGAGGGAGGGGAGGGGGGGAGGGCTAAGGTACGAAGTAAGGTAGTTAAGACTCGGTGGATCATGATTATTGATGATGTGCTTTGATCGCTCGATGGATCCTCTCACATTACTGGCAGCAGCAGCAGCAGTAGTAGTATTATTGAAAACATTAAGGCATATTTTCCTTATTGACTCAAAGGAGAAGTGTTATCCGGAAGAGATATGCTAGTAAAAGGACGAGCCTGTTTTTGCTTGTCCATTTAACTTCGTAACAGCCTTGAGAGAAGACGCAGACGGGCAATTAATATTGATTATTATTATTTAAATTATTATTAGGCCTATGATTATTTTCTCTCACAAGTAAGGTAAGGTTAAGATCTCAGCCCTGACCCGCACTAGCTTTAAAGATTACGTAAAATAATCAGCGTCCACAGAATGCCTCCTTTAAGTACTTACGAAGTAAGACCATTCTGCAAAAACACACGTTATCCGAAGCCAGACTACTATTTGTTGCTCCTGATTCTTGTTCTTATTATTCATTTCGCCCGGCCCGTTCAGGATCAATGCCTTAGCTACTACCCTTTCCGTTCTCTCACTTTATAAACGATAAATGATGATGATGATGATGATGACAATGGATTCAGTGCATCGTCTCCGCGGACTGTGAGGAGCACGATTACCCGTCATGTTGCCTGACTTCTTGACTGGATACTTTCTCACACACACACACACGCACGCACGCACACACACGCACACACACACACACACACACATGGTATTGTCAACTCACCACCGATTTTCCTTCACATAACTTTGGAATTCGACGGGCCAACTAGGTGAAACTCTCTCTCTTCCTCAATTCATCCTGTCATGCATGCCACGAGAAATGGACGGCCCAGAGCTAAGACAGACGGCGCTGCCTTTGCTGTGAAGCAAAGGAGAATAGAGTGAAAAGGGCTACTTTACCTTGCGTACCGCAGTCATAGAGTCCACCGTCATCATCATCAACATCATCATCATCATTATTACTCTCTCCAATTCTCGCTATTCAACTAGCTGCCAATACAGACCTCTCTACTCAACCCTATTTTTCCCCCAGATTTCTTCCCAAAACCACTCAAAAGTACCCTTGGCACTCTGCTTGTTTTCTTTCCTTTCTTTGCGCCATTAGCCATTAGCCATTACGTGATCCCATATCCTCTTGCATCATTCGTCCATTCAATTCATTCGTCCATTCAATTCATTCGTCCATTCATTCTCTTCTGTTATTCTCCTTCCCAAACACTCAATCTGCATATTCTTCCCATGCACACTTCACCTTCCCACCTCCCCCCCCCACACCACCCTTTCCAACATCTTCCAATTTAAGCCTTGCTTCAGCCAACTCATCCCTTTGTCTTCGTATTGCCACATCCACTTGATTCATCGGCAGCGTTTCACATGACAGACAAGTTACTGGTAATCGTCAATGCTACAGGCCGACAGGCGGCTTCCGTTGCTCGTGTTGCCTCCGCGGTAGGGTGAATGATCCCCCTCCAACCATCCTTACCCGCCCATACCGGAGGCAGAG
This sequence comes from Xanthoparmelia taractica, assembly GCA_033085395.1. Classification (NCBI taxonomy): domain Eukaryota; kingdom Fungi; phylum Ascomycota; class Lecanoromycetes; order Lecanorales; family Parmeliaceae; genus Xanthoparmelia; species Xanthoparmelia taractica. The sequence goes on from JANQBS010000222.1 coordinate 22,913, forward strand.
ACATGGTGACGCTAACAGGCGGGTAGATATAAAGTCAGAGCCCATGTCAGCCAGAAGACACTGCCCGTCAGCCAAGAGCTTGAGACCCTCAAAAATGTCACCCTTATCCAAGGCTCTCTCGAAGACAAGGAGCTCGTAGCACGACTCTTCGCAGGTGCTCACAAAGCATTCATCAATACCATCTCATGGGGTGACGAGGTGGCCATCGGCAAATCGCTCGCCGACGCGGCCAAGAAAGCTCATGTTTCACACCTCATCTTTAGTAGCATGCCGGATCATAGTGTATTCGGCAAGGGTTGGCCGGCGGTCCCGTTATGGAGCTGCAAATTTACCGTCGAGAATTATATGTGAGTGCAATGGGCGTACTCTGGTCCATGACAAGCTGGTGCTGATACCGTAGCAAGACGGCAGGTGAGAGAGAATTTCTGATCTCTTGACAGCACCTCAGTGCTGATACCAGTACTGCGCAAATTAGATCGGCGTCCCCGCTACCTTTGTCTACACAGGCATTTACAATAACAATTTCACAAGTCTTCCCATGCCTCTCTTTCGCATGGCTTTGCAACCTGATGGCAGCTTCGAGTGGAAGGCTCCTTTTGATCCCGACATAGCCATCCCTTGGTTTGACGCAGAGCATGATACCGGTCCTGCGGTCCTTCAGATATTCAAGGACGGACCGCGGAAATGGTCCGGACATCGGTATGCTTGTCATAGCCGTCATATATGCCCCAATTTGACGTGATTGCTGATGTTCCTGCGACCCCAAGCATTGCCCTGGCGTTCGAGCTGCTTACTCCCACCCGTGTTTGTCGCCTCTTCTCTTGTGCCTTACGCCGTCCAGTCCGCTACGTGTACAGTCAGACCATCGATATCGAAGTTAACGTTCCAAACGGCTACAGAGAACAGCTCCTGGCATTAGAGATTTTGTTTGGGAAATACAAAGCTCCGTATTTTGGCCTGGACCTAGAACCTGGAATATCCAGGGAAGTGGCTGGTGCCACTGGTTGGAACGGAGACGGGAGCGGTGGGGATAGTGAGAAAGGCACAGTAGTGGAGGAAGCAAGAGCATTATGGCCCGGCTGGAGAGGAATCGAAGAGTATGCCAGGGAGGTATTTGTACGTGCCTAACAGGGACATCTTTGCTGTTCATCTGAGGCTAATGAAGATACCAGCCTTTGGAGGAAGCTGCCCACGGGCTAACCTGGATGAACGAAGAGATCTGATCAAAGCCCATATCTCGGCGTTCGGCCAATGTGCGAAAAGTTAGCATACGCATCATCAAGGTGTTGGAAAAGCATGCATTCGTCGGGCCGCTCAGGGTTTTCTGGGGTGTGCACTGGAGCAAGGAAGCTTCTATTTTCCAACCTTTCATCAAGAGTGGTCACGCCGTGCTGCCCAGGCAGCACTCAGATGTGCTCAACAGTCCACACGCCCAACCTGATATACAGCTCTTAGCCATTCAGGCATTCATTTGTCATCAATAGCAAAGCATCAACGAAAGCAAAGGTTCCTAGGACCTCTGGTGGCCGCAAGTCATTGACGTCTCTAATCATTTTATTCCAGAGGGTTGCAACCTCGGTCACTCCGTAACTTTATGCGATCTATGGAACACTGATCTATTTACTTGGACCCGGCTCCATCTCTTTGAAGCGGCCATCTGTTTCCCATACGCCTGCTCTTGTGAAGTCTCCCGTTTCGCTTCCGCTCATGTATCCAAATCTGAAGTACTTTTTCTCCGTCTCATCGTTCCTGTAAAATGTATGCGAAGGGTCTCCTTCGCCATAGTACCAGCGATGCCTTTCGACATCGTTCACGAGCACACTGACTCCATCATAAGGATGCGGAGGCCGGCTCCATGAGAAAGTGATGTTGGATGGATGGAGTACCGGTGCTGTGATTTTCGGCAGGAGCGATCCCAATTGTCCGTCCCCCCGTAGATCCACCGTCGTCTGCATTATCGAATCAAAGCCCCAGCGCGCGACGCCGTTGACGAATAAGCCCACGAGAATACCCTGATAGAGCAAGCCTGGCCTAGTCTGCGGACGCGTACCTGGCAGCAGCAGGAGGGCTAGTACATAATGATGAATACGAAGATTAAGAGGAGGTAGAGCGACGCATAGGAGTAGGAAGGCTACGAAAATGGAGTAGATAGCTAGATAGCGAGGGAAGCGTCCTTCGAGCCGGAGATACCAGACCTGGCCGAGCGCAATGGTGAAGATTAGGAGTACGACTAAGACCAAAGCAAGTTTCGCCCCAGCTTGCGCTTGGAGATCGTGAGGAGTCAAGCGTTCTATGGGGATGAAATTGAAAGTGTAATTGTTGAGGCTCCCTACCCACGCTCCGCCAAGCCAGAGAATTGTTCTCTCGATGTTGGCTGTCAGGCCTGTTTGCTGGGGTTTGACTGAAAAGCGATATATGACAAATGCCACGAACGCCGCTGGCAGAAAACGGCCAATAATAATTGATGTAAGCGAGGCGTAATCGGAGTGGTTCGGCGGATCTGAGACAAGCCCAACATGGAAAAAGAGCATGACAAATATGGAGCAGAAGAAGACAGGCGCGGAGGTCGTGCAGAGGGATAGGATGGTAGTGAACCCGCAAGTTACGGCAAGGAGCGGCCATCGCAGGTCCCTTACGCACTTGGATGAGAGCCCGGAGACGAATGTGAAGGATTTTGGAAAAGTTGAGTCAAATCCAATACTCTGAATACCATGCCGTTTTGTGGTTGCGAAATTCCTTTGCTCGCCCGAGAGAAGAGCGACACCACACCCACCATTATCATTGCCGACGAGACCCGAATGTATGGCCGCTTGACATATAAACGAGTCACCGCGGTAAGTAGTGTCTGGAATGGTGGAATTTTCCTGGGCTGCTCTTGGTCCACCAATTACGTACGATTGGTAGTTGATTTCCTGGTCACCGACAGCATGTGGGTTTAGCACCTTCACAGCCTTACAATTGGCAGGGCATCTGAAAGCAAGGGTAGCATTGTCAAAGGGGCGACATCTGTTTCCATTCAAACCACAGCTATTGCCGGGATTCCTACTGCGGTCAGTATCGAGCATTCCTGGATCCGGAGGGCGGCTCACCAAAAGCTTGCTCCGCACCATATTGGTTGTGGTTTACCGTAGCCTTCGATATTGCCAGCTTGTGCAGAATGGTTGAGCACTAGAACGAAGGTCAAGAGCCAGGAGAAATAGAAAAACGCCAGTAGAGCAGCTTTGTGTCTTCGGTTCGGTAGGTAATTGTCAATAAACCTTACCGGAGCTTGCTGTATCCGTGGAAAGAAGGGCGTGATCTTCTGTATTTGAGGCGGCTCCGGTCCCTTAGACCAGGCTACGACTGTCCGAGCAGCTTGTCGAATACGAACGGGCATCCATCTCCAGTGAAAAGATTTTGATGACTCGTGCAGCCAGATTGGAAGAGGAAATTGATCATCTCCGGGGACTGATGATCGAGACTGCAAGTGCATGTCTGAACCCCCAGGTGTAGAGGCTTCAGGCGCATAATCTTGGTCTCCATACTGCCAGGAAGGCTGTTCTTCAAATAGTGCGCCGTTTTCGGCGTCATCGTCATGATTTTCGGGCCTCATGGCGACGTGAGGACATAGGCAAACAGGATCCTGCAGTCGTTAGCTGCGCTCATGATCGCCTAGCAAGGTACCTGCATGCTCGAAGAAGGTGAGCCTACCTAGTTAAGTTAAGATGTGAATGTAGCGTATCTTTCGACGAAGCAAAGAATGTGAGGAGACATCGAACTGACAGAGGAGATGAAAGAATGGTCAAGTAAGCGGACGACTTTATAAACGCTGGACTTGACCGCCAGTCCGCAACCCAGGTAAGGTATAGGTACTTTGTAAGTGAGAAATGCGCCGGAGGGAACCGTATCTCCGATTGGTCGAATAATACCGGCGTCATTGACTACTTTAGATTGTAGGACTTTCATTACCAAGCACACTGATAGGCATCTTTTTCAATGACCGTGGCATGCCGGTGAGTACTTCGACTCCTCGAGGGCTTCAGAATCCAGTACTCTTACATCTACTATCTTTAACTTAGCAATTGTTGCCATTCATTGTCAATATGGGAGCATCACCAAATACTGATAGCCGGCCAGAGCCCATTGATCTTAGCCATTTCTACTCAAAGGTCACTACAAATCGGACGACGAGCAATGTCAAGGATTTCTACAAATACTTTGGCATCCCCGGGATTGGCAACTTGGCCGGAGGCCTTCCGAACAACAACTACTTCCCTTTCGATACACTTGAAGCTGCAGCAGCTCTACCACAGCGATTCACTCCTACGCCCAACAAACCCGTCGATCCTCCCTCAGACCTGCTATCTAAGACCAATCTTTCGGATGGCTTATCCTCATCGCGAGTGGTAGTTCCAAAGGCGTCAGACAACCAAGATGTGCTCCGCAAAATCGACCTGAAGACCGCGCTCCAGTATGGCACGGCCCAAGGGTACCCTCCGCTCTATAGCTTCCTCCGCCAGTTCACCATCGAGACTCTTCACCCAAATGTTCCGTATGCCGGAGGTCCTGAGATCATTCTGACTTGCGGTGCGACGGACGGGTTCTGCAAGGCCATAGAAGCCCTGAGCAATACGTGGAATGAAGATCGAGATTGGGTGGGTTATCGAGAGGGATTACTAGTCGAAGAGTTCTGCTACATGAATGCTATTCAGGCTGCGAAGCCGCGAGGGCTAAACATCGTTCCTGTTGCGATCGATGACGAGGGCATGGTAGCCCACGGTAAAGGTGGGCTGTTTGACGTCCTAGAAAGTTGGGACAAGAGTAGGGGAAAGAGGCCGCACATGATCTATACCGTCACGTAAGACCCCATGTACGATGTCTGATCTAGATTCAATTGACCCTGAACCCAGAATCGGCCAGAATCCAACTTCAGGAACCCTCAGTGTCCAGCGCCGCAAAGACATCTACGCCGTTTGTGTCAAATTCGACGTCATAATCATCGAAGACGACCCATACTGGTACCTTCAATATCCTTCAGCTAATGAGTCTTCCCTTGCACGCAGAGGTTGGCCTGCTGCCAACGCTTATTCAGAGCAATCTAATCTAATTTCCCCAGAATCTCAAAAAACCTCCGGATATCCATTCCTCGATTCACTCGTCCCTAGCTACCTCTCCGTAGACTACCAAGGCCGTGTGGTCCGTCTCGATACATTCTCAAAAACTGTAGCTCCCGGTTGTCGCCTTGGTTGGATAACTACCCAACCCAAACTTTGTGAACGTTTACTTCGCATCACTGAAACTTCAACTCAGCAGCCGTCTGGCTTTGTTCAATCGATGATCGCCGAGCTCATAATGGGCCCTCACGATCCTAAACACGGCCGTAGTGGTGGAAAGAGCAACGGGGGGTGGCAAGTGGACGGCTGGGTCCGCTGGCTTCAAGGCCTGCGTGGGAATTATGAGCGCAGGATGCGGACTATGTGCTCCGTTCTCGAAGACGGAAAAGAGTTAGTTAAGTCCGGCCGCCGCAGGAGCATCGATAACGAATGGAGCGTTATTGAAAAGGTCACTCTTTTTGATTTCAAATGGCCGCTCGGAGGCATGTTTGTATGGTGGGTCCCCCGTATCCTAACGCTTGTAGCGTCTTGCGTCTGATATCGATCAGGATCCACCTCAACTTTCCCTCCCACCCTCTGTGGAATAAAATCACGCCCGCCAAGCTTGCAAAAGGGTTGTGGGTCCATTTGACCTCGGAGAGATACCTGGTACTGGTTGCACCCGGCTCCATATTCGCTCCGACCGATGAAATCAGAGACAAGCGAAGTTGGGCCTACTTCAGAATCTGTTTCGCAGCCGTAGACGAGCCTGAAGTCGAGAAGATGAGTAGGCGGCTTGTCAACGGGGTGAAGGATTTCTGGGGCAAGAAGTACTTGGAAGATATCGAGGAGATGGGTATCAAAGGGCTTGAGGCAAGCGAGGAATTGGCCAACTTAATAGGTGGATGCTGAGTCAGGTCGTCGAGATGAGGCAGGATGAGATGAATTGGGGCCTGGCAAGGTGGACTTGCTACATATGACATGGGAACGAAACGATGGATGATGAGTGAGATTCCGAGCAGCTTCGGACTCCGCGGAACACATAGAGTCTATCCGTGCAAATGGTCCGATTCCACATCGAAAGCCACTGCTTTGTTTCACGCATCGCGGTCCAACCACTTCATCCAAGCGGATGCGTATTCCTCTGATTCCGCCGCATTCGCCTTTCGTTCTCGTCTCCCCTCTTGCTTTGCCAGTAACTCCTTTCTCTCCTTCCTCCATTCCTCAACTCGTTTCTCATACCCTTCTCTTTTGCCAAACCTGTTCAATGATTCCTCGAGGACATCATCACGCGAAGACTGTGTATTCTTATCATTCTGCTGTCCAACGAAGTGCGTGTTCCCAGGCAGCCAGTCCTCTACAAATACCCTGTACATTTCCCTCTGTGCAATCCGCTTCCGGTCACTAGCTTTCAGCTCGCCTCTTACATACCTCTCGTAGCTGAAAAAACGACACCCGCAGACATAACTATACATTGACTCGACGCTCTCAAAAGGGTGCTTGTAAGCGTCCGCATCGAGGCCAAGAAACTCCAGCACTGCATCCGGGTCGCACGTCAAGAACAATGAGGCCCTCTTCCTGTCCAAGCTTTCAATTTCCTGGATACGCACATGAAGACCAATGTTGTTAAGTGTGAGTCCAAATGGGCGGATAGTCGTTCCAAGCAGGTTCCACTACACAAAGTTCGGAGTCAGCACTGGTTCGTCGAGGCCTGAAGCGTAGATCGATGGAAAGGCCCTCAAAATGTACGGGCAGGCGTTTGCTTGAGGACTATTCTAATGGCTCAAGGTTTGCTACAAACAGGGAAAGCTAACGCCATACCAGGTCGCCATGGGACTGATGAAAAAGCTGCCAGTGAAAAGTGTTAGGTGAGGTAAGATGTAGATCGAGTTGGACATGGCTGTTTGGCAGGATGGGATGCGGGAGAGCAAACGATGTGGTAGGGGATCCAGAGACGGTGGATATTCTCTTGGCTCCCAGAATCTTCGCGAGAGACGCAGCCGAGGTGGATGTGGATTTTGGTAGTGAGGCGAGAATGTCAATGTCACCGTACGATACCTTGCTGGGTGCTTCGATCGGCGTTGCGATGTGGGTGAAAATGCTCGAGAGAAGCTGCAGGTAGTGATCTCGTAGCATGTAGTAGATGTCCGGAGGCATTCGCGGTGTCGATAGTGGCGAAGGGTCATTCGTAGTAAAGGCATGCCCCCCCATTTCCTATTTGTAGGAAATCAACCTTGTTGGATTGTCTGCTGCGTTGCGAAACGAATCTCCAACAAGCTTAATAAGCAAATGTGCAGCGGAGCGTAAGTCTTTTCGTTGCACTTAGAACCACGGTCAAACGCTTCAATGGGGGTAGGGACTGTAGAGGGTATGTGAATGGCCTAGTCATTGCGTTAATCTTTTTTTCGGCTCCTGTGCCGCTTGCTGACACTATTCAACGTCCTTTATTTGCTACCGTCTTGGAATCTGAACTCCCCTTCTAGAAGTTGCCTGCAAGACTGTCACGCGTTTTTAATCTCCAGTGTTTGCCCCAGCTCTATCTTTGATTATAGAGACCTCAATCATGGCCGACTCAACTCGCGACCTTTCCCTTTCAGGCTTCAGGGGCGAGCTGGAGTAGAATGCCCGTGTTCTTGCAATCTCTTCCTCTTATAGAATCCTACTCGAAGCCAGGTCACCCCTGCATGAATCTGCGTTGCCACGTCTACCTTATACGCCAAGGTCCACAAAAGCGGATGCCAAATGACACGATTGGAAGGAAGCTACTGTGGTGCAGTGGTGCTTGCTTTCCCTTAATTATTTCAGCCAGTGCTCGGTCTTATTCCAGGCTTGCAAAGTCGCGCATTAGAGTTCGATACTAAGTAGTTCCAAGAAACAGAAGGCTAATTCAGGAATGGCATTCTACTTCTAGCGGACCAATACTTGAGACAAAAATTTACTTCGTACGTACTGCACACATACTTTCGGGACCACCACTTTCTCATCCTCGGGGAGCAGTTGGACATTTCTGGGTGGCGAGATAGCATAGAATACTCGGCGTCGAAATGAGATTGAGCGTTCCAGGATGGTGCAGGTTCCGGAAGGGTTCAATGCTTGATACTCTCGTTGACGATACCTCTCAACAATGTATAACCCTACCGGTTGGGTTTGGCTTGACACTCATCGCAGTGCGGCTGCTTGCAGGACGTGGGGATGCCCTGTAGTTCGGAGGTATCCGGCGACGAGTAATTCTCCGCTTTGCATACCAATCAGATACTATAGCGAAGCAAATGACATGTTAAGGTTCCGGTCTCAGCCTCAGCCCGATGTCGATCATTTGCGATACTTGGTACTTCGTACGTTATCAACCTCTCGAATTCCTGACTCATGTCAAGCGCGCATGTGGAAATGGTCTTCGCCTTTTTACAGGCTTCCAATTTCCAGGCGTAGAATTACACGAGGGGCGATTGTACAAGTAGTCCAGAAACTAAGAACCCGTGACTCTGAAGATCCGACGCCTATCCATACAAAAGATTCGAAACGGAGCAGCGGGGTGAAATCCTAGCAGAGAAAGAGGGGCCTGTCATCGAAAAAGAGCGCGCTCATACAAGCGCAACCGATCTTGATCCAGGACGGTGAAAAGCGATGTCAATTTCTCCCAGTCAAAGCGAGTCTCCATCCTGTCCGGTTTGCTGAAAGGATCTAGATGTGAATAGTGTATGCGGGGCAAAGATACTGCAAGCTTGTCAGTGTTTCCCGACTTTCTGGCTGCACGTCTTCAGTTAAGAACGGCGATAGAGATGATAGATAGATACTACACGTACAATGTTCAAATCAAGTAATGGACGGATAGAACACAGTGAGGCGGAGAAAGTAAATCAGCAAGCCTATTGACGCAAAGTCTGGATACACCCAGAGATGCCATTTCAGGACCGCAAGAAAAGCCGTTTGTTGGAGCCGTGGATTTTGGTCAGGCAATATGAAATGAGTGCGAGTTATCGGGATCAGCAATAAATAATAATAATTGGATATTTGGACAATGATGGAATACTTCGTAGCCAAGGGATCGACAAAAGGCGCCTCAACGGCCCTCTGACACTACGTAGATCTACACAGACTAATGGAAAATCAGTGAAATCCATAGTAGTACTGTATGGTACCGTACGTGTACGTAAAATAATATATCGGATCCATCTATCTAGCAACAGTATTATACTATTATTATGATGAATTACATTGATCATCTTACGGTAAAGTAGTAGAGTTGACCAAGTCTTCCCCATATCGGTACCGTTTATTACCAGAGCCACAGAACGACAGACGACAGATTCTGCACCTGTGTGCACATCTTCTCTCCTCGGGTCGGAAAGTCGGAAGTAAGTTACCGTTGGTAATTCCTTGGTACGAGTATAACTACGTAAGCTACTGTGGAGTCTTCCCGCTGCATGGTTCGATGGTATTTACCTACTTCGTACCTTAGCCATTTAGCCCACCAAAAGCTCGCGAGGAGTTGCAAATCTCATCCAAGCTACATACGGTATGCAGTAACATCGAGGCAATCTGGAAGTGCAAGCAAGTCATTAGAAAACATCATTGACTCTACCACTCCGAAACTGCTTAGCTTTGATCCCTTCCTTTGGTACCTTGCACGGAGACTTTCCAACGGCTCAATCCTTCCATTTCTTCTTCTCCCTCTTCTTCTTCTTCTTCTTTCTCCTCATCATCTTCTGCTGCCACTAGAGCGTGCTTGCTCTCATCCATTCAGAACATTTCGTCTGTCCCTCGGCTGCAATCTGAGAGCGGCCCTTTTCCCCGGCTCCCGCGTCGACCGTCCTTTGCGAGTCAAGAAAAAGGAAAGCTGCCTCCATAAGCGGAAATCTTGGTGTAACATCGTCCACAACTTCCGCCCTCCGATATGTCTAGGTGATGCTGTACAAAAGGCTTCTGGAGCTGTGCTTTGGTCTTTCCATGCGCTAGAGCCACGGCGAGATTCCCAACGATCACGACTTGAACGATTCAGCTCGCACATGATCGACATTACGAATCATGAGCCGTTTCCGCACTGTGAAAGATATCCATGCTCCTACAATTTATGCTTGAACCGTCATCGTAGCATTCTGACCATTGTCAAGGGAGACACATACCGCCTTACAGACCGCTACCCGCCGTTCTCTTTCCCAATGATCCTATGTCACGAACTTATATCGGACCATTTGGTAGAATTCTACCCATCCTCGATGGCAACGAGCCTGAGCGGCAGCAACTTCCCGTTGACGAGACGCGGACGAACATGACGACGTACCAGCTTCCTCCACCAGAAAGGCTGCAATTTGGCAGTGACACCAGCCCTGGTTTTACAGAGCCGGTGCGATACGATGCCACAAGTCAAATAAGAAGACCAGCGGAGACCACTGGTTCCGTCCATAATAAGCAACCCAGGCAGTCCCTCCATGAGCAACTGCCACCCGTTCGCCAACTCTTTCTGCCGCTGTCCTCGAATACCCAGACATCTCAGTATCCACCGCAGCACAATGCCAATCCGTCTCAAAGGCACTCTAACCTGCCCTCCGCTCCCCAACCAATTCACGACCAACCAAACCCGACCCCACAGTATCCCTATCAAGGCAGTTTTCCTCAGCCCACGTTACCTCCACACATCCAAACCTCGACAAGCACTAATGCCCGGAGAGACGACCTGGGGAACAGCGCTTCGGGTCGGCAGCCTCTATCATCACATAACAATTCCCATCATGGGCCAAGTGCAACGTCCTTTCCACACTCCTATCCAGCTTACTCTGAACGACCTTCGCAAGTCATATACTCTGTTGCACAACACATTCAACATGCGCCACTACCAAACCCTCCTCAATCCCACCAAAGTCCTCTATTAGATGCTCATCAGCCTCAACAGCGAGTCCCGATGAGTATTCCTATTCCATACCATCAAGAACAATCCGGCAACTATGACATGTCTTCGACCACAACATCCGTGCACCAACAATGCCCGCAAGCGGCGGAGAATACTGTCAAACCGATGGCACGTGTTGTAGGAGACGCAGATGTACCAGGACAAGGTCCCAGCTGGATATACGAGGATGGTACGACTTGTAAGAAAATCATCGATGGGGAGGAGGTCAATGCACAGTGGGGTGTCACAAAGGCCGGCAAGCCACGGAAGCGTCTGGCAATTGCATGCACGACTTGCAGGGAGAAGAAGATAAAGTGCGATCCTGCAGAGCCAAAGTGTGTCCAGTGCGAGAAGTTCGGCAGGGAGTGCAGGTTCACAACAGCGTAAGTCTTGGTCTTATCGAAATCGTTATAAAGGGGTGTTTGGGAAGCCAACGAGGTCTCAATTGATCATGCCCATCCTCTGATTTTTGCTTATAAAGTTGCTACAGCCGGCTCTGCTGGGGCTTGCCTTTCTTACACCCTATTCAATGTACTGATGTTTTTTGTAGATTTCGCAATCAACGTACCAGTCCAGAGACACCTTCTTACCGTTCCCAGGCGTGCACTCCATCAATAAGCATAAAGATCGAACCGTCAACTCGGCCAAGTCCGCGGTCAGACTCTATACCTAGCAGCACGGCGGATCAGACATTTCTCAAACGACGAAGCTCTTCACCGCAGGTCAGCCAGATTAAAACACCTGGACGGAACGACACGAAGTTACATGTGGATAAACCGCCCCTCAAAAAGCACCGATCAAGCCTTTCAGGACCATTGTCACCAAAGAGTGAGCGCAAGAATCTCCCATCAAAGAGTCATGTACAGGAAGCTGGTACCCTCAATACAGCCATGATCCACCAAGATTTCGAGTCAAAATACCCCGTTGATCCGATCGCTCCCCTCTTTTCTGCCAAAGCAGAGTTGAAGATAGTTGATGAGCTCAAAGCTCGGAGAGATAGACTCCTGCAGGCCATTGAACAGAAATGCGAGGTTGATTGCCGGGCAGAAATGCAGCCGTGCTCTATAATGTTGCGACTCGAAATCATGCACGGAGGGTACACTAAATCATGGGTGAAGTGATCGTCATCCTCTACAACTTCTCATTTGATAAGCATACATCCGCCAAAACGGAGCATCTCAATCTCAACACCTACGCCTAGGTGCCAACCCAATACCCAATGGCCCTGGCAGATCGAACCCTATCAGGACCTGTTTCTCAAAGCCTTTGTCGCCAGTGCCTTCAAGCGCACAAAAGCATTAGATTCAGCGAGGAACCTCCACTGATACGCCTCCTACGACATCTTCAATATGAGCGCAGGAGCGCTCTATAAAGTCTGCTAAAGGGAAGCTCCCGGGGCCGAGAGGAAGGGGGAGACGACGAGTTCGTGAAACTAGCTGAAGAATGGTGAATGACCACGCGACTGTAGGATACCTGTTTTGCTTGTACCGTTTCGCGGCCGTCACACGCACGGCGTCTCAGGCCTTCATTGGACATGAAAGGGTCCAAATCGTGACAAGGATGAGGGGCGAGGTTTTACCATTTTACGAGCGATTATTTCACTGGCATGGGCATCGTCAGCATGTTTAGACCGGTTTGCAACACGCTTCCAGGACTCTATATATCTGTTATGTCGCTATTTTTACCCAAAACTACCCAGTGACGTCTATGACTAGAGATATAGCAAGACGAGATCTACCACTCATTGTATCTTGCTGGTTACTCTCGAAGCCTAACATTACAATACAAACGAAAGATACAGGCATTCATTAAAGTATGCAGAGAATTAATATGAACATCGGAATCGGATATAGCGCATTGACCAATATTATGTACATGAGTGACGTTACCGCTGGCCAAAAGGCTCATCATTGACCCTTTGTGACTCCGGCACCTCTGCTGGATGTCCTACAGGCTCCAGCGGATAAGTTGTAGATGGTAAACTCTGGAGAAGCTTCCGGTGATGCTCATGTGCCTGCCATTAAGGTCAGTATTGGGACTGTACTCGCGGACTCCTACAGTACGATCTGCCTGAGGGACTCTTACAAAGGGCAGGCCGCAATAAGTACACCAGCAGATCTGAGGCTTGTCCACGTTAATGAAAATCTTCGGATGTCCCAGTGGCCCTCCACCTCCGTCACAGGATACTGTCCTTGTCTTTGTCCATCTTACGGGCTGCTTGTGAATGAGACTGATGGCGGCTTCTGGTTGCGGCTACACCATTGTCATCAGAGTCAGCCGTCTCCTCCACACCACCCTCTTAGACCGAAAAAGGGTCTCCCAAACTGTTAGAACGCACCTGATACTCCATTATGGTCTGTTCAAATCGTGGACCACTCATCGCTCTCTTCCTTGGCTGCTGACTCCTGCTCCACACCCCTTCCCTGTTTGGCGCCTGCATCACCCGCTGTCGTTCGCTGTCCTCTGGCATCTCCTGCAACGGCCGGTCGGAGTCACGTAAGCCCTGGGGCGATATTGGCACGGCGTTCGAGTCCGAGACATTTTGGACAGGCTTTGGTGGTGAAGGGTCGTTGGTGGGGACGCGGTCTGAGGTCCGGTCACTGGTTGAATATGGGCGCAGAAGCAAGACGCCGGGACTTAGCCGGGGAAGTAATGAGGATATCTGGGCGCCCCTAATATGTGCCAACATGTTGACGGGCGGTATTGGCAGTCCGCGGATCCTAGTCATTGGGGTGGAGATGAGATGGTTTCCAAGTGTCGAATTCAAGAAACGGCTCGGCTCACCTGCCATTCGAGGCTCCGCATGTTGCTTCATCAGATGCCTAAGGTACTTATCAATACAGGGCTTTTAGTACACGAAGATTCTAACTATGTGAATCGTCTACTACATCTTATGAGCTTGCTGGTTACTGATTACTATACACCACCGCGTAAAGTAGCTGTCACAATGTCCGACCAAACCCCTCCACAAGCACGCCCTTCAAAAACAATGTCCTCCCGCTTAATGACTATGAAGGTACCCCTTCCCATCTTCCCTGTTCGCTTGCTACTGGCCTTTCTCATTAAGCTTGTGCTTTCCAGTTCATGCAACGTGCTGCAGCTTCAGTTCCTTCCGTGCCACAATCGCAAGCCGCCACCTCAGATGCTCCTCCATCCAAACGCCAGAAAGTCTCCACTACTTCGTCTTCGACAGCGGCCTTTTCTTCTGATCTACAGCTGATACAAGTCGCTTTGACCGAAGAGGAAGGGAAGCGGGAAAAAGCTATCGAGAGACTAGCAGAGGAGAAAGGAGAAACGAACTGGATTCTAAGTACCCTGAACGGAGAGGGAGGATATGGTGTAGGAGGCTTACGGTTTGCCAAGGCTGGATATTCTGAGACCGACCCAGAGCCTTGGAGGCCTGCTATGGTTGGGCGGAGGAGTTTCGGAAAATTCAATCGAGGCTTCGAGGTAAATTTTGTCATCGTCTTTTTTTTCCCCACCTCTTTATGACGATTTCACACACAACTACAACTCAGTTAACAGATATTGGGCGTTTCCAGAAGCGCCAAGATGGCGCAGCCAATAAATCTCAGTCCTCCGGCGAGACAGATTTCGAAGCCAGCGAAGAGGACGGTGAGAAAGGGAATGGTCCTGCTGATACAGAAGATGTGTACCCTCCCTCGGAGGAGGAGGCCCTAAGGCGCGTCAATCATGAGCGGCACCAGCGTAAACAACAGCGGAGAGCCGAGAAGGGTGAGCTGGCACGTCTGGCTGATAAGAGAAGAAGCAAAGAGGTGAAACTGAATAAGTTATCCTCTATTTCTGGAGGTGGCGTGGGTGGAAGCAGCAAGCTGGACATGGAGTGCTACTCCTGCGGCGCAAAAGGTCATGCCAAGAAGGAATGTCCACAAAGAGGGAAGCGGAGGAACGAAGACTGGCATGGTGGGCCCCGAAGAAAGCTAAATCATGATTAGAGTCCAGAAACGAAGGCGAAGAGCAAGATGTTTCGTGTTCACATGCTTAGCAAAATGATTACCCCAAAGAAACGTCTCGGATCAGCATGCCCAAGCCCTAGTCGAACCCATTGTCTCTCTTTAACTCTTCGGTAACTGAAAGGGGCCGGTATTTGGGGGGCGGTTTTCTTTCGGGGCCTTTTTCTGAGTAGGATAAGGTGGTGGCGTCTTTGTAGTCTCCTGGACATCTTTTGAATGGTCCTTGCCGTATCCGCTATTACTCAACCTGCCAGCAGGCTTTCCTTTCTCCTTAGCATCCGATAAGAATTTTGGCCTAACGACAAAGATGGGCTCGGGGAGATCCTTGCCAGACCGCAGCTTTGGATAGCCTGACTGCTCGCGCGACTTCGGCGGCACCACAGGCTGTTTTTGGCTCGCATGGGCCTCTCCTAGATGTAGTCCGTTGTCGACGTTGCTCTCTGGGTCTCCACCAACAGGCCGGGACGGGTCCGTGACCCTGCCAGAGTGCTTCGACCAAGCAGCTGGTATTGAACTGTTCTGGTGGTGTTGTCGATCCGAGGTTAGACCTTTCGCGGTGGCTTGTACGGTCCTTGGCGGACGTCTTCTAACTGGGAGAGCTTGGACGTCAACTCCACTGCGATCTTCACTATCATGGAAACCATCAAAACCATCAAAACCATCATAACCATCATAACCATCAAGGTCAGTCTCGACTCCTGCCGGGATTCTCATCCCCCATTCAGCGACCTGTCCGTTCATGTTGCGGGATCTGGAAGCGCCCGTTGTGCGATAATAGCCACCAAAGGCATCGTATGGTTCTGTCGGTGAAGGAGGGTCGGTATAAGAGTCGTCAGAGGAATGTGAGCTTGACATGCCGCCCGTGTCATCGCTCAGTGTGATGTTTTCCTGTACATCCATCGCGAACCTGACACTCTTAGCGGGAGGTGCTTTGGTCAGTCCTCCGAGAGACGTTGAGGTTGGGCAGTTGTACGGTTTTTTGTTGGGCTTTTGTGTTGTCCGCGAGTTGATTAGCTTTGAGGGCTTGGGTGGTCGTAGGTCGGTCTCCCTGTTGGCCACTTTCTGAAACCGCTCCTCATCACTAGATGGCGGCGACGACGCCGATGAAGACGACGCTGACGAGGACGAGGATGGTATTGAATTCCGTACCCGCTTACTGCCTACAGATGCATGATTTTTCTTTGCTTTCTTTGCCAAGCGGCAACCTTCATCTCTTGATGATGACGATGAGGAACTAAGATCCTTGGTAGTACGGTCTTGGTCGCTGTTTGGAATTTCCGCTGCGACTACCACCCCTTCTTTATTTTCTCCACCATTTATCGCCTCTGGCACAGCTTCCCCTTGCTTATCCTGAAGGACAAGAGGAACAGAGGCAGTCAATGGCTGGAAAAAATCCTCTCGAGGACGGCTCGGCTCCAATGAGTCGAAGTAAATGCCTGTGAGACCAAACTTGACCCGACACATAGTACCTTAAGCAAATGGGCGGAATGGATTTTCAGCAGATTAAAGCCTCAAATTACTGCACACTTTACGCAAAAAAAAAACCCCCCAGACTTCCGGACACAAGCTACTACTTGTACAATATGCTCATGATGACCATAGATACTGGCACCGTAGCAAAGTCATCGCGATACGAGATGTTCCTTCCCTATAGAGGAATCCCAATGCCTGGAGTTACAACGGTAGTGGAGCGCAAAGGGCGCTAACATCAAGTAAACTTGTGGCCAAGGCCAACCCACTTCATCCCCTTCAATGACTGGACGTGTATAATTGGAATTTAGGAAGAGAGTTCGAACATAAGATGCAGTACCGCTTCCACCGACGCTCAGGGTCGGCTCTTTAGGCGTATATGGGTACGTTGTCACAAGGTCTGTAACAGGCTTCATTGACTTCTTGAAACAGTCCGTCGGTTCTGGTCATATTAGTGCCATCGAAATATATCGGCCAACCTAAGCACTGTGACCTTCCGGCGTGGTCAATCTGTCGGGAGCTTGTTGCTTTTCACGTCTGATTAAGCTCGATTCTTAAGAACGAGGGGGGATGGCTGGAATATACAGATCGCTACACGCTGGGCGGGTCTACTTTACCCTGCTTATATATCTAGTAACACAGTAAATTTACGCCCGCAATCCAGGCATGTATGTGTGATCACACGGAAGACCTCCTGACTGGAAAACTTGCGTACTCACATAAATTATTTCACACAAAAAATGCCAATTATACTTATTGCTAGCCAACTAAATTTTTATGCTCCTATTCCAGCGTACGCTAGATACGGCTAGCCATAGCTTAGCAGCGTGGATATGTACCTTAGCTAGGTACTCAATAACTATCATATAATGTATCAGGACTCGGGCTTGTGGGGGGGTTCGAGAGTCTCCTGAGAATAATTAATTGTTACCGCCTATTCGGCGAGCTCTCCACTGGTAGATAGCCCGCAACCCGGAAAATGTTGTATTGTATCAGAGCCGCTTTACTACTGCATCCGGCATGAGCTCTATCATTCATTAGTAAACGCCCACTACTCGGGTAACGGCGAGGTTTTTGTCGCACGGCCTATTCGATAAGTGAGAAGTGTTGATACTCATGGAAAAGGCACCCAACTTTAGACTCGGGGGACTTGACTGACTTACGAGGAGCTGGTACTTCGTACAAATCACAGAGGCACAGAGCATTTTGACGCCACTGCCGCTACTTCTATCGGCCCGTTAATCCTGCCGCTAAAGATAAGTTAGACCGTACTTCGTAGACGTCGAATGCTCGAATAAAGTACTGTAATCCATCTGCAACTGAAACCGGAAATTCCCTTTGTGCTCATGCCCTTCCTAAGCAACCATGGCATTGTTTTGCTACTATCCACACAAGTGGCGAGACGCACACGTTGATCGCAGGAAGACCTGGCAATAACCCTTTGGCTGCGTGGGTTGCGGAACCTCAATTATCTCCACCTCGCCACTCACTCACTCACTCGCTCGCTTCGCTCCCTTTCTTTGGCTATCATTCTCTCATGATTTGCCCTTTCCATCCATTCTATCTGTTGCAGGGCAGAGCAGAAATACCCATATCATAATGTTCGGCCCCCTTCTAGAGTCGTGGGAATGGATCAAAGCCCACAATCCAGGCTCGCTCTTCAAGGCGAAGCGCCGCCTTAATTTTATCACCATCCATTGTATGTCACTCCAGACTTCTAAAAAGGCCCGCAACCTGTATCCTAACGCAGTCGGCTCCACCTCTCAGATCTTTATATCCTGTCCGTTACGATCGCTGGATCAATCCTTCTATTCCCAGCTGGAGGTTTGACGTATATCGACGCCCTTTTCTTTGCCAGTGGAGCTGCCACCCAAAGCGGTCTTAACACGTAGGCTCTTTGTCTGGCTTGGGGAGTACTGCATGCTAATGCTCGTCCAGGGTCGATATCAATGAGCTCAGCACATACCAGCAAGTAGGTACATCCGCTTATCTACCAACAGTCCGCCTCTGACTTCCTTCACAGCTCGTCTTCTATTTCTTGGCAATGATCTGTACGCCAATCTTCATAAATACATTCGTCGTCTTCGTCCGATTATACTGGTTCGAGCGCCGATTCCAAAACGTCGTCAGGGAGGCCCGTGGCATTCGACGTACTCGGTCGCGGACCAAAACTGAGCTTAAGGATGACCTGGATCCTAGTCTCACCGAAAAGGGCGTCCGGGGTCGTAGTATTGTCGTCCTGCATAACGATGATGCGCTTAGGCAAAGGCGTGAGTTTAGCGATCGAAAAGATAAGCCTGATCCTGCCGAAGATCGGGCTAGCGAATCATCCACAAGTGAAAGGGGAAGAACGGAAACTATCGACCATGCCATCACCTTACCGCCGTTAAACCCGCCAACTTTACGTCGCGATGTCACATTTGCCGACGAGCTGGAGAGTCCAGGAGGGGATGAGGCCCTGCCACGTATGGTACCGCAAAGCCTGAGTCCTGAGCAACACATTGCCATCCTAGAGAATCAAAGGAATCCAAAAGACAAAGGAGCGCTGCGGATTCCCGGGCCCCGTGATTTTGACCGTGGTAGTGTGCCGGAGCCTCTAGACTTGGACGATGATGGTGGGCAAATAGATCATCAAATCACGAGCCCTGTCGAGCGACGAGGAATACTCAATGGAAGTTCAATTAAGCGGAATGTCACAATCGACGAGCCCCACCGTCCTCGCCAACGTTCAAGCTCAGCAGCCTTCCCTAAGCTATCGTCTCGGAAGAGTGCTACTTTGGACAATCTGAAGGTGTCGCCCCCAGATGAAGCAGCGCTCTCGTCCGCCCGTACAAAAACTCGTACTGGTACATTCTCCAGCCTCAAAGGATGGGCTTCAAAGGAGAACGAACAAGCCGCACCGTACCTCAGTTGGCAACCGACAATAGGAAGGAACTCTGCCTTCGTAGATCTGACTGAGGAACAAAGGGAAGAACTCGGAGGAATCGAGTATCGTTCCCTAAAGACACTCGCCGTCGTTCTTGTCTGTGAGTTTATCACGCAGCCTATGAATCCTATTGTTTGGAGCTAACAGCTTCCTGCCAAGCTTATTATGTCATGTTCCATCTTCTCGGCGTGGCCATCCTTCTTCCTTGGATAGTGCGTAGCAGCACGTGGGGACCTGTCGTAGATGGTGACGGCCAGTCAAGGGTCTGGTGGTATGATCTCCGATCTTCTAAGCCATAATATATGTGTCTAATCCGGATTTTAGGGGCATCTTTACACCCGCATCCTTATTCAACGACCTCGGCTTCACCCTTACACCTGACTCCATGCAGTCGTTCCAAACGGCTATTGTACCGCTTTTACTTGGAGCTTTCCTCATAATCATTGGGAACACTGGGTTTCCCTGCATGCTCAGACTCGTAATATACATCTCTTCCAAACTTGTGAATCACGAGAGTGGAGTTTGGGAAGAGTTCAAGTTCTTACTAGATCACCCAAGACGCTGCTTCACCTTGCTGTTCCCAAATTCTGCAACCTGGTGGCTATTCTGGATTCTTGTTATTCTCAATGGTCTTGACATTATCTTCTTCATCGTACTCGACGTAAGTTTCCTGATGCGCTTAAGCACAATGAAGGCTGACTTTTGACGTAGCTCCATGATCCCGTGCTCACCAGCATCAATCCAGCAGGTTACAGGGTGCTCAATGGTCTGTTCCAGGCGGCGAGCACGCGTACAGCAGGCTTTGCCTCGGTCAATCTGTCGATGCTCCATCCTGGCATTCAAGTGTCGTACCTGATTATGATGTACATTTCAGTCTTTCCTATAGCTATTTCCGTACGGCGTACGAATGTCTACGAAGAGAAGAGTCTCGGTATATATGGATCGTCAAAAGAGGAGGCCGATGATGATAAAGAGCCCAGCTACGTTGGCGCTCATTTGCGTCGACAACTGAGTTTTGACTTGTGGTACATTTTTCTAGGTTTGTTCATCATCGCCATTGCCGAAGGGGACAGACTCTCCAACACGAACGAGTACGCCTTCACTTTGTTTTCTGTCCTTTTCGAAATCGTTTCGGCCTATGGAACTGTCGGCCTCTCCCTCGGCTACCCAGGGATTAACGCCTCTTTTTCGGCCGAATTTTCAGTGGTATCCAAGCTCGTGGTAATCGCTATGCAGGTCCGTGGCCGACATCGTGGGCTACCTTACGAGCTGGACCGCGCCGTTTTACTGCCTAGTGATTCACTGCACAAAAAGGAAGATGAGGATGCGGCCAAGCGAGTCCAAAGACGCAATTCAAGCATCAGTAACCTGGAGCCAGTGGGGCGGACATTGTCGAGCCGGGCTCCCACTGTAGGGCCGGTGTCCGGGTCCACTTGGCCAACCTTGGTAGCGCCCGACACTGTGACAGCTTCAGGTCGTGATGGGGATGGTATGAACGGCAATATCGACCAACACGCAGGCCATTCAGGGCACACTCAAAAAGGGCTCGGGAAAGTAATGGCTGGATTAGCTGAGGGGCCGAGGATCAGAGAGCGCGCAGGAGCTATGCTTGATGAGTGACGGGTCAGACTTTTGGTCTTATGCGACCTTGGTCGTGAAAGACTGGCAAAGAAGATACACAAGGAGGTATTTCTTTCGAGCGCGGCGTTGGAGTATCTCTATATCTGGAGTCGCATCTTAGACGGGATTTAAGCCTGCATGAACGGAAGACAGTACTTCCACCAGTTCCTGCTTTTACTTCAAAGCAGTGCTAAGGGTCGCAAAAGTACTGAGCTGTTACAGGCGAAAGCATGAACCAAGCGTACTTTGAATAATTGGGATCTTGAATTTTGTCCAATGCTAAGGCAGCACAACGTAACGCTCTAAATGGGGC
This sequence comes from Xanthoparmelia taractica, assembly GCA_033085395.1. Classification (NCBI taxonomy): domain Eukaryota; kingdom Fungi; phylum Ascomycota; class Lecanoromycetes; order Lecanorales; family Parmeliaceae; genus Xanthoparmelia; species Xanthoparmelia taractica. The sequence goes on from JANQBS010000222.1 coordinate 44,175, forward strand.
GGTATCGCACGCAAAAGATTTTTATTCAATAGCCACTTTCGTGAAAAGAGTCTGTCGGCATATCTGTATGCGCCATCGCAGAGTATTGTCACCACTGTGTTTCCCTGGCCCAACTTCTCTGCCACCTCCTTCGCCGCCGCGACGTTTAAACACGAACTTGCGCCCAAGTAAAGTCCTTCTTCATCGAGACATCGATAGACCATCTCAATACTCCTCTCATCACTGATGTGTACAGCACCGTCCAGGAGATATATATCTGGCTTGAGATTGTCCGTGACTCGACCCTGGCCGATACCTTCTGTGATACTGGAGCCAGTCCGCTCCTTTAGCTGGCCTCCGCTAGTGATGTATGAATGCAATACACTTCCGGGCGGATCCGCTAAAAAGGTTTTAACTCTGCCGTCTGAGACATCTTTCAAGTATCTTGTGACACCAGCTAACGTGCCACCAGTCCCAGTCGCACATGTGAAAGCATCAATCTTGCCAGCTGTTTGATTCCATATTTCCGGTCCTGTCGTCTCCATATGTGCTCTTCTGTTTGCGACATTGTCAAACTGGTTTGTCCACACTGCATTCTCTAATCGCTCTGCGTGTCGTTTGGCTTGATGGTTGTAATTTTCAGGATTCTCGAACGCCACAGCCGGTACAGGGTAGACCTCAGCACCCAGCAATCTCAACAAGTCAACCTTTCCTTGTGATTGTGTGTTCGGCATGTATATCACTAATCGGTAGCCTTTTGACCGGCAAACGTGTGCTAGGCCAATGCCTGTATTTCCCGCAGTGCCTTCAACAACGGTGCCTCCTGGGCGCAATTGGCCCTTCTCTTCAGCATCTTTAACCACATACAATGCTGCGCGGTCTTTCACGCTACCTCCTGGGTTTTGAAACTCGGCTTTGCCTAAGATCTCGCAGCCTGTTTCGTCAGATAACCGTTTGAGGCGGACCAGAGGAGTGTTGCCAATGGCTGGAACACTATTAGCTGAACGGATCCCCAGTGCTTCGAAGTTCCCTTACCTCCAACAAAGCCATTGACATATCCCTGTACTCTAGCCAATTGTACCCCATACTGGTTTGACATATTAACCTGAGAAGCTACTTCTGCAGCTCTATACGCTGTGGTAGTTAATCTACGCAAACTCTGTCTGAACATGGCGTGCTGTGCGATAGAGTAATGGAACGGGCCTTTCGAGATAATATAAGTGGCGAGTGCAAAGCGGAAAGACAGTTAAGCAATGACTCAGCAGGAAAGTCCGACTCAGCGAGCTGAAACATACACGTTAATCCTAGGATATGCACAATCCAAACTTCAACCTTTATAGAATATTATTCCACAACTATATAATACAAATCGTAAAGAAAAAAATTACTAAGAATAAAAAACTATTTATATATTTTTAAACAAAAATAAAAATAAAGCTCTAATGTTAAAGTTATTTATTAAACTATTATATTGAGAATATTATCTTATTATATAACTCTATTAATTTAGCTTTAATTTTAGTATTTCTTAAAAATATTAAATTAAATTATACTATATTATTATTATTATTTTCTACTTTTTTATTATATCCTTTTAACGTTATTAAATATAAAGGTTGAAATTTGGATTGTGCATATCCTAGGATTGTGCATATCCTAGGATTAACGAGTATTGCCGCGCGCTTAACTTGCCGCTGCCCGTCTTCCCAGTGTTTGTTGATTATTTTCAACTTCAAAATCAACATCAAGTTGCTACCAGCTCTCTCTCGTATAGCTGACTGATTGTTCAAGGATTTGAAGCCTCTTCCGAAATGCCTGGTAGACCTTCCACACGAATATATACAGCGTCAAGGGGGACTCTCAAGGCATCGAATCAAACACTGGCTTCGCGTAAATCTACCGATCCTCCATCAGTAATCGTTCCAGAAGGACCTACATCTACCCTGCGCACACAGATCTGCAACGTACTCAGTGATGTGCAAAGATCTGCAGTCGGGCACCGAAAACTGCTTGTTGGGTTGAGAAGGATTCAAGAGGCTTGCTGCTACGAACTCACGCGGTCCAGCAAGCCCGGTGGACAAGGATTCAATGAGGACGATTTCAACGTGGAGATTGCACGATGTGTGGTTCGGCTGATGGGTGTTAAACGAACCGAGCCAGTAGGTGATCGAGTCGTCAGCTTCTTGAGCTCTTTTCTTCGCTATGCAAGTGAGAAAGGTAAAGAGAATTCATCACGCTGGCGCCAACATCCAACGAGCACTAAAATCTCGCAGATACCGCATTAACCGGCGAGTCGGAGGTGAATAACTCGCAGTCATTTCCAGAAACTGCGAGCACACGGTTGACCTCCCATATCTTATCGATTGTGCTGCAATTCTTTACATCGAAAGAGAAGACTGTTCGCTACCGTTCGACTCAGCTAGTTGCTCACATCATCAATTCACTGGACTCCATCGATGACGAATACTTTAAACTCCTGAAGAAGGGACTTCTTAAGCGCATCAGGGACAAAGAGCCGATGATTCGTGTCCAGGCGGTCTTGGCCCTGGGTCGGCTAGCTGGCAATGAGGACGATGAAGACAAGGACGAGGCCGATAGCGAGGACGACGATACAAACGGATTAGTGAACAAATTGCTAGAAGTTCTACAGAATGATCCTAGCGCGGACGTCCGCCGTTCTCTTCTGCTAAATCTACCTTTGACACCAGGAACCTTGCCGTACCTCTTAGAGCGTGCACGAGACCTCGATGCAGCCACCCGTAAAGTATTATATTCTCGCTTGCTACCTGCACTGGGAGACTTTCGTCATTTATCTTTGTCTATGAGGGAGAAGCTGCTCCGCTGGGGCCTGCGTGATCGTGATGAAAATGTCCGTAAAGCTACTGCTAGACTTTTTCATGATTGTTGGATCCGAGACTGTGCGGGTTCCCTGCTGGCAGGTGGAAACGGTGCGACTGAAGAAGCGGCGGGATCAAAGATTGCCGGTGTGCTAGAGCTGCTGGAGCGGATTGACGTGCTCAACTCTGGAATTGAAGGTGGCATCGCCTCGGAAGCCATGGAGAAGTTTTGGGGCGGGCGGCCTGACTACCAAGACATAATCAGCTTTCAAGATGCCTTTTGGCATCATCTAAGCCCAGAAAGCGTCTTTCTTGCAAGGTCCTTCAATGATTACTGTCGCCAGCAAAATGATAGAAAATACGAGACTCTGGTTGAAGAAAAGATGCCTGAAGTAACAGCGCTTGCATTCTTCATCCAGAAATATACAAACCATTTGGTCGAGTGCTTACGAAGGGATCGCAGCGGCTACGAAGGTGACGAAGAGGAAGACACCGTCGAACAAGAATTCATCATAGAGCAGCTACTGCACATCGCGAAGACTTTGGACTACAGCGACGAAGTTGGTCGCAGAAAGATGTTCGCACTTTTAAGGGAAACATTAGCCATCGCGGAATTGCCAGAGGAAATTACAAAGCTCTGTGTCGACGTGCTCCGCGATGTTTGCGGGATGGAAGCTGCAGGGGAAAGGGAATTCTGTGGTATCGTTCTTGAAGCGGTAGCAGAGGTACACGATGCTATCGCTGTTGATGAGCCAGCGGCCGATACTACTAAGGACGAGAGCTTCCATTCAGCGCATTCAGAGATCAGTGACAGCGCGCCGGCCAACGCCGATGTTAGTCAGAGTGCTGACGAAGACGAGGCAAAGGCCGTCAAAGAGATAATGATCAACATGAAGTGCTTGCACATAGCGCAGTGCATGTTGCAGAATATCGAGGGACACCTACAGCAGAATGTCCACTTGGTCACGATGCTCAACAATCTCGTTATACCAGCCGTTCGGAGCCATGAGGCTCCTATCAGAGAACGAGGGCTTCTTTGCTTGGGTCTTTGCTGTCTTCTGGACAAAGTATGTGAATCGTTCCGCCTGCATCACCTGAGGTACTGACCAAGGTCGGTTGCAGACGCTTGCTGATGAGAATCTGATTCTCTTCGTTCACTGCTTCGCGAAAGGACATGATGCGCTTCAAGTCACTGCAATCCATATTCTCGCCGACATTCTGACAGCCCACCCAAGCCTCATCTCGTTACCAATCGCGGACATTGTCCAAACAAAATCGGTCCTCAAGGTCTTTGCTAAAGGCATGAAAGCAGAGCATACTCCCGACGTACAAGCAGCCGTCATCATCGCTCTCTGTAAACTGATGCTGCTTTCAGTGATACGTGACGAGGATCTGCTCAAGCAAATGGTCGTGTGCTACTTCGATCCCACGACAAAAGACAATGCTGGAGTAAGGCAAGCGCTGAGTTACTTTTTGCCAGTATACTGCCACAGCCGCAGAGAGAACATGGAAGCAATGGCAAATGTTTCAGGCGGAGTCATGCACTTGCTGGTAGAGATGAGTGCAGAGCTTGAAGGAGAGGAAATGGTCGGGATCAGTACGGTTGGAAATATGTTGGTGGACTGGACGGATGCGCGAAAATTGGTGGTCCAGGATGAAGCAACCATCAGCTGGGACGAAGCTGGCAGGAAAGAGGTCAAAGCTGTTAATGGTGACATTCACCTTGATCTGGCAGAGAGCCTTCTACAGCGGGCGATGAATCATGGATGCTCAAGTAAGGAGTCAAGTATTTCTGGCTCAGGCGATGCTAACGGGAAATACAGAAGAAGAGAGGAAGGCGCTCATCGCGATGCTCGGTAAGCTATATATTTCAACAAATAACAGTATCAGAAAGCTTCAAAGCACGACTGAGCTTGTCGTGGAGGCTATTGATGATGGTAAAGTTGCTCAAGAGGCGCCCTCTCGGAACGCCCTCAAAAGATTACATTCAGCCTTGAGCAAAGCTTTGGGAGACACTGAGAAGATCAAGCCAATCTCAAGAGATCCGATGATGCTTGGGGGAGATGATGGTCTAACCACGGTAGAGGAGCAGGTAATTGAAGGATGTATTGTGGCTAATGAAGAGGATGTTGAGATGGGTTGTCATGGGGATGAAGGTGTTAGGGAGGTACCGGATGCCTTGGGGGAGCTTCTTGACGGCGAGGATGATGACCTGTGATCTGCTTCTTTGCGCTACCTTCTCGGAGGCATGGAGGACTGGATCTCTCTTGTCTTCTCAGGGAATGTGTTAGGTAAGATTACCTTGCGGTGGCACGCTAGTCTCGCCGAAAGCCGGGTAGTCAGAGTGATATTAAGCGAAGAGCAAGGAATATATAAACGTGTCACATCCCACTCCCTTCTTCTCTCCCTATCTAAGTGTAAGTTTATTTTTTATGACCTGCCTCTACACAAAGAGGCAAGGCTGACCAGGACGATTAGGCAAGGGCTTTACGAGTATCAGTGAGGATTCGTCCGAGATCTCGTTTTTGCTAGTTGAAAACTATAACTATGACCACTCCTTATGGTCTTCGGATCGTATGGGAATTTTTGGACAACGCAATGATTAGTCTTCTTGGCAAGACTCATTATCTTTTCATTATTACCCGTCCTTTAAGGACGGATTTGAAGAAGAGATCGGCTGACCAGCATGGCAGCAACACTGGGACTAGTGTAGGGTCAATATCAAAGGTAAGGTAGATAGATAGACATTATCACTATAACTTAAACATAGTAGTAGTCTTGATTCCACCTGGTGTCCATTAACGGGTGTTGCGCTTGTGCTCCATCGTACCCTCATCACGCTGTAGGTCTCCTTGTTGTGTTCACTGCATTTATACCCAATCGCCCACAAGGTATAGACATTGAAAGACTCTGGATCATGGTCAAGACTGCACTGGTGACCGGCGCGACGGGCTTCCTTGGACGTCAAGTGTCACAAGCTTTCCGATCCGCAGGTTTTCAAGTCGTGGGCACGGGTTTCACCCGAGCCAGCCCTCCTGTCACACTTAGGATTGACTTGTCCAATCCAGCTGAAATCTTGTCAGCCTTGCAAGATGTCAAGTAGGCACTTTTCCGTCCCAGCCTTCAACCTGAATTCTTGGATCAAGGGAATCAACTGACGACTTGGGCTCCAGGCCTGATGTCGTAGTACATTGTAAGCTTAGTGCAATCGAATCTACATCTATGTATCTGCTCACTCAATACCAACAGGCGCCGCAAACCGGTCTCCTGACAAATGTAACGCCAAGCCAGACGAAGCCAGAAAAATCAATGTTGACGCCTCCAAGCATCTTGCTCATGCAACCTCGTCGAAGAACGTACTGCTCATCTACATCTCTACCGATTACGTCTTTCCAGGCAAACCGGGAGAGGCTCCTTACGAGGTCCATGCAACACCAGAACCTACAAATATATATGGGCAGACAAAGCTTGAAGGTGAGAGGGCGATATTGCAGGCGACGGAGGGGACTGGTCTCGGCGTTGTATTGCGTGTGCCCGTGCTGTACGGTAAGGCAGAAGACCCTAAAGAGAGCGCTGTGAATGTCTTGATGGAGGTAGTGTTGAATTCGCAGGAGAAAGGCTCAAGGGTAAAAATGGACAACTGGGCAAAACGCTACCCCACAAATATCGAAGATGTAGCGCGGGTGTGCGTTGATGTGGCTACGAAGCACCTGGAAGGCGAGCGATATCGAGTGCCCAAGATCCTGCAGTTCTCCTCAGAGGAAGATTTTACCAAATATGAAATTTGCCAACTGTTTGCTGAGATTATGGGTCTCTCACTTGAAGGTATAGTCGCAGACGAGGCTGGTAATGACCCGAATGCAAGCGTGCAAAGACCTTACGACACTCACCTATCAAGCCAAGCTTTGAAGGATGCAGGAATCAACGTTGAAACCCAGGATTTCAAGGCTTGGTGGTGAGTAGCGGTGTGCAGGCCTTTGGATATCGGACGCTGACTTGAGTATAGGAGGTGGGAGGCGAAGGCTTTCAGGAAATGACATACTTATGTTAGAAACCAATGAAATCAACGACAGATTCATACTTCCAAGCTGCACAAATGTCCGACTTTCTCAAAAAGTCGCAGTCTGAGATGAAAACCCTATACCTCCAATAGAGACTCATATTCTGCCCGTAGACCTTGCCAATCATCGAGGGGTGTGGATTCGACGTGCGCACAAGATTGGCGGCTGAATCACTTTAGAACAACACCTTAAGATGAGATTCATTTCCTGGGTCCTACTTTGCGCTGGATGCTTTACAATTGACGGAACTCATGGGCCTTCTATAGCCATCTCAAACCGGCGACTACAGTATTCGGTGCTCCAAATGCTCCCTTACCTTCTTATAATTTTGCAATGATTATCTTCAATGCCGCAAAGCTGCTTTGCTTTGAACACACATACCTCTCGGAGCTGATTGACATATCGAGTGCCATGACAGCATATGGATCTCTTGGAGATAAACGCTGTTCACCATTGAGTAGCCCAACTTTCATGATTACCGTCTACTGAGTCTGTACGCAGTAACGCTTCCTTCCATCATCGCACCGTGGGAACGTTGCAAAGGCCGACTACAACCCAGAGACAAAATCACTGGTGATCCAAATAATGGGTTAGTAGAAGGCTTAGTTCCCACATCGGATCTGGACGTAACTCCGGAGCTTTTGATCTTCGATATTGTGCGCGGACGGTTGCATCAAGATATGTTGGTTGCTGGTAGTGCTAGATTCTAATCTTCAAAGTCGATCATTTGTCTAAATGCTTTGACCTTCAACTCGCATAGGGTGCTGACTTTGGAGCTGCAAGATCAACCGTATAGAGATGGAACCACGAATATAAAGAAATACTGTAGGCCTGTAATGAAAAGGTTAAAAAGATTCCCTCCCCTACTGTGCTTTCATCCTCGCTCTAACGACCAGCGCATACGTAGCACGTTTAGACGCAGCGCCGAGCATCATAATTCCTGTAACGGCGATCTTCTTCATAGGTTTCATGTGGATGCTCCATATCTAATGACTTGTCAGATGATGAGTTTTGCATGGGAAGGGATGAAATTTACCATCGGAATAGGCCATCGAGGATAAAGTCCGAAGTCGCCAGTCCTTCCAAGCTGGTATACCCTATAATCAAACAATGCGCTTCTTGTTGCGCGGCCGTACCCGAGTTCTTGTCAATGTGGATTCCGCGAGGAAAGATGATAATGAGTATGAAGGTCATGACCCACGAGAAGATCACCACGGCGGTGTCCCTTGCACTTATATCGAAAATAGTGCGTTTGTTCGCGACGAACATAATAATATCCGGCGATAGAATCCGATGAATCTCAACTTCATGAAGCCATAGCAAGCCATGGTCACGAATTGAATGGCGAATTCGAGCTGCAGACAATTTAGCTATATGTCCACGTAGTAGAGTTCTCTTCTGCGCACCTTCCCCACAATTACTGAAACAGGGAGCACATAGTGAAGTATGTCTTCTTGCGTTGTGAGACCTGCTGGATAAGAAGGAGTCGGATAGCCAAAGGCGCGCGTAGCCGCTCCAGAATTCTGAGGTCAGTGCTTACCCTCGAATCATTCGGTATGAGTACTTGCCAACAATGAAGCATATCCCTATTCCAATGAAGGTAATCTAAGACGGAGGCTTTTTTAGACCAGAACGATGGCATGGATAGGAGTCCTGAACGTACAAGACCTCCTGAATAAGCCAATCGTCGAGTCCGACTCAAGCCTTTTGCAGGCTGCGAGTGATAAAGCATAGACCAACAAGCAAAGCGCACGCCACTGGCAGCGCGGTCCCTATCGCCCAGACTTTCCGAGAGTGGCATAGGAGAATGTGTAGACCTGATCTTTCCCATTCTGAGCGGCCACGTTGGGGTATCCTGATACAGAGAGATTCAGATGTCAAATGCTCAATGGTAGCTTAGGCTATGCTATTACGCTAATTAAATGAAGGGGAGAAAGCAGTTGGCGAGTAGAAATTCAGAGGCTGCGACATGATCTAGTAAAATGGGAGCATTGTCCGGGGCCCAATCCTCTTTTTGTGGTGGGAAGCAGTTCGGCCAGGAGATGGGGGTCTTCCCCACACAACGTGCGGCCATCAGGCAAAACCATGTTGACAGTGATCATGAGATATCAAGCCGCTTTATGCCTCGAGGAATTGGCGGAGGCTGATCGCACTCCAGTCTCAATGAAACAAGCGTGGAGTACTTAGTTCAGGCGACTTGCATCTCGAATGTAAGCACTGAGATATGAATCCCCGTCTGCGTCATCGAGCATGATAAAGAAATCAGAAAGCCAACGAACAAATCAAATCACGCCATCACAAGAACATCGTTACCTAGCTCCACTCTGATACACCACCGGTGCGGGCATCATCGGATCGGCCCCCTCCCCAAGAGGGTACAACGCGTTTGGTTGATATATCCTCCCATATATTACTGCTACCGACAGTTTGACCCTCCTCACTCCCTCCCAACATCGGTCTAAGACTTTTTGGGGCTTTTGGTTACTAGTACTTTACCAGCAGCATTCCCAAATGATAGCGTGGATAGGTCTGATCTCACTATTTTCATGATCCGCTCCACCTGTAGCTTTGAACTTGTGGCAAAGCTCGTTTTCAAGGCCTATGCAAGTTAGAGCAACCGCAAACTGAATGTATCTAATCCGATATCTGCTGCATTCTCCACAGAGCTGTGTGCATAGGCATTGCCGCCTTCGCGAGCCTGAAATATAATTCCACACGGAGGACACTACCGTAATAAGCTCCTTTTAGCCGTCCACCAGGAGGCAGGAAGGTAGTCAAGGTATATAGTGTATACTTTCTTCTTGAAAGTTGCGACGGCCTCTGCTAGAAAGCGTACACAAATAATGGTTTTACTCTCATGCCCATTCGCGACACTAACTTATAGTCTGTCCGTTCCCCCCCTTTGACAGCAGCCCCTTATTTGTTCTTCCAACCACATTTCTCTACGAATATCAGTGAAATAGCACCCGAGGCACCTCACAAACGAGCTCTGCAACGAATGATATGCCTATTAAGTACGAGTTGTGGTAGTAGATAAGCTGTATAATTACAATAGATCTAAGGGAAGGAAGGTTTACCCCTATTCTTAATTCTTGAGAAACTAGAAAATTAGCCGTCGAGCTAGCACCCCCCCCACCAAATTTGTATGTTAGACCTGCAATCCATTATTATCATTCTCATAACACTCTCGGTCGTGAGATATAGCCCAAATAGATGATTTTGAGACTACGCTTACGCGTATATATAGAATCCATAATATTTCTTTTTTCGGGCCTCTTACTAATATATAGAAGACTTTAAAATATCTCTCCCCTTATGCGATACGATTAAGAATCGCATTAAATAGTATATTCGTGATAAACGTTAGATCGCCATTATTATTAAGATCGAGAATATATCGACTATCTTCGTATATCGCATTATTAATAATATTCTCGCGTGTGATATTTATATTACGTCTCGTGTTATTAAGAGAGAGTAATTATTTAAGATATTTTCTACTATAAAAGTTAAATTAAGAATCTTTATCGAAAGTAAGTCGTAAACGTATTAAAATAAAATATAATATAATCTCTTCGATCGATTCGATCTATAATTAACGATTTTAAAAACTCTACGAGCTATAAAGATTAATAGAAAAAGTCTTCGGCGTGAGTGTTAGGCCGAGCTGTACGGGTGCCTGTGGGGTACACCGTTGGGCTTCATATGGGCAAATAGGGTGCGCCTTCCATGAAGCGCGGCACCCGAACCCATGAGTTATATTTTTGATTCTATGGTACAATTGGAAAGCGCTCTCACAGTGAGATCTTAGAACGCTTATAAATATATCGTAATCGATACTTTCTAAAGATTAATAATTTTAATTACGAGATATTAGTCTTTCTAGATCGGAATATAATTAATAAATACACGATATAAAGAAAACGAGACTATTTAGTCTTTGAAATTCGATTAGCGATTTAAATATTTATTAAATAATTTAAACGATATAGCGTCTTATTAGCGTACTATTTTGATAAGATTCTTTATTATTATATTTATTAGAATAGTATTAATAATACTCGATTTAAGTAATTTCTTTAAAATAAGATTCTTTCTCGCTATAATCTATATTCTAGCCTAAAATTAGTTATTATTATAAATAATTACTCTACGCATTACGCGCTAAATATTAGATAACTATACGAGAAACGAGACGTGATAATCTTATACTTATTCTTTTATTTATCGAATTTTAATTTTATCGAGAAATTCTTTTTAATCTTAAAGACTTAATTAAAGAGATATTTTAAGCTAGCGAAGTATATATTATTTAGACGATACTTGAAACGAGTCGTATAGACGTGTAGTGTAGATGTTTATACTAAGACTCGCTTTATATATATTAATATATCGATAGATAATTATAAGAAGAAGAAGAAGAAGTTATATAAAAAGTAAAACTCTATATATTTTAGCGACGAGAAGTACTAAATTAAGATTTTAAGCTATAATTTAATATTTTCTAAGATAGATATCTTCTATTTAATATTACTATATTAAAATCGAATTAAATTTAATAATTCTTAAATCGTTCGAATACGTTTTTCTAGTTCTTTAATTTATACGATTTAAATTATTTAAATATATAATCTTTTATTAATTTTAAAAGAGTTAAATAATTAAGAAATATATTAAGATAAGTAATTCGACGCTATTTATAGATCATCGAACCTTAATTTTTAAAGTTCGATATATCTTTAAAAGATTATTTATTCTTCTTCTTTTCGCTATTCTCCTTACTATCTAGATTTATATCTTAATCGTCTAATGGCGTAGTATTAGCGAGAATATCTAGAAGAGTTAACCTACGATTAACTACGTTAGCAATAATCGTAGCCATCGCAGTAGTATAATTTCGTAGCTACTTAGCGAAATTCTTTATTTTATTCTTTAATCTAGTCGCTATTTCTTTAGAAATTTTTATTTCTTTTTATTTAAATATTAATATTCGACGTAGCTACTTTAGTATATATTTCTCTACTTTGGTTTTATCTAAAATATCTATAAATATCGCTTTATTAGAATTCTTTCGAATTTACTAAATAAAATATACTCTTCTTAATTTACTTATATTATCTTTCGCTTATATAAAATAACTCGATAATTATAATATTTAAGAGAAAACTCGATTAATTATATTAGAATAAGACGATAGCTTAATTAAATTAAATAGTTAAGACTTAAAGAATTAATACTACTACTAAGAAAAATATTAATTTAATTATAATAAAATTATTAATTAATAAGACGAATAGAGCGTATATTTTAAAAATAATTAAGGCTAAAACGAATTATAGTCTAGCGTCGACGAAGTTAAAGTATTTAATTTATTTAGTAATATATTAATTAATGTAGAAGTAGTAATAGAAGTATTAATTACTATCTGAACGTTCTTCGTACCTAACTTAATCCCTTTATTAGTCGTCTTCGCTATTTAAGCTCTATTTATTACTCTATTAACTATTACTATATTCGAAGAAATAATATTTCGACTAATATATTAAGATAATCTCTCGCTATAACTTTATTTTATTTATTAATTTATTTATCTTTAAATAAGTAATACTTTTCTTTAAGATTATTAAATTATTAATAATAATATATTCTTTCTAAATAATCGGGTTTCTAATATTCTTATCGCTATATAAGCTCGTAACCTTTAAATTCGAGCTATTTATTAAGCTTATTCGCCTTCTTCGCGTATATAATCTATTTAATAATCGCACTATCTAATTTAAATATCTTTTTCTTCTTCTTCTTCTTCTTCTTCTTCTTCTTCTTCCTCTTCTTCCTCTTCTTCCTCTTCTTCTTCTTCTTCTTCTTCTTCTTATTTTACTTCTTCTTTTTTTTTAGCTTTAAATAATATAGAAAAACTCAAATTAAAAGAGTTATTAAAGAACGATTCTTTATTTAATATCGCGTTTTTCTTCTATTTTTAAACGACAACGAAGATTCTTTATTAAAAGACTTTGAATTAAAAGAGTCTTCTTTGAAATTATAAATATATGTAATTCTTATAGACACTCTCTTTCTCTTTTCCTCTAATTATTATTGTAAGGGCGAAAGCACTTAGCGTAGGCTGATAGGACTCGTTTAACTCGCTTGCTAGACTATAAGCTACGCAGTAAGGGCGAGTATCTAATATACTTGACGAAAGTCTTAAATACTCGCGAATTCCCTTTTTCTTTCTTTTTTTTCTTAGCTATTAATTCACTTAATAATTTAGACGATTATTCTAATATCTACGTTTCTTAATCTTACTAATTATTTAATTACTACGTAACTTTATTAAAAAGAGATCTTATTATCTTATAGTTCTAATAGCTTCGTTTACATAAAGCTATCTAATTAATTGTAATAAGTAACTCGCGAGTCGATTTTATTAATTTACGAAATAGAAATATTCTATTATTAATTATTAGCGACGTTTTTAATTAAATAAACGAAGGTAATAATTATAAAAGCGACTTTCGTTAAAATACGTCTACTTCGTAATTAAATTATTAAAATACTAATTATAATATCGATAAAAATTCTATTAATACTATCGACGGAAATACTAATTAATAGAGTATTGTATTTAATAACTCTATATTAGTAGATAAAGATTCTTATCTCATAGACTTAATATAGATTTAACGTTTTTAACTCTTAAAGCTTAATATTAAAAAGTAATTAATTATTAAAAAATTTAAGCTAATTAAAATATAAAATACACGAAAATATCGTCGCGAGTATAGCGACGATTACTATCGCGATACGAGTTATAAAAAGATAAGCGTTATTAAAGTATCTAACACGTAATATCTCAATAACTATAACTCGGCGATTATATTTATTCGAGATTACGAGAATTATATCGTTTCGATATTTTATATCGACTTTCGAATAAATAAAGAAAAGACTCGCTAATCTTCTACTCTCTTAATTGATAATAAAAAATAAATCTAAAGAAATATATAAGATACTATGCTACGTGATATCGAAGAATTTATCTAAGAGGAGTATAAGAAGTAATACTTAAATTAAATTCGTAACTTAATTATTAAGTTTTATAATATAGATTATTAATTAGTTAAAGTAATTATAAGAGACTCGTAATCGATTATAAGCTTTAACGATTATCTTATCACGCTATAATCGCAGCGAGATTACTATATAATCGATATAAAACGTATAAAAATCCTATAAGATAAGATAATAGAGAAAATTCCTCTAAAAGCAATAAAGGAGATAACTTAATCTATTATCTATATCGCGTTACTATAATAATATTAAGATATAAAGTAAAGATTACGAAGAATAAAAGAGCTATCTATTTTAGATAAGACTCGCCTTAGCGATAAGATAAATAATCAAAAAAGCGATAAATAGTATACGAAGTTTAAGAAATAATATATTAAGAATTAAAAGAATTAAAAAAAGAACTCGCTCTCTTCGATATTATAAGACTTAAGATCTACGCGAATTAAATTCGAAGATAATAACTTTAATATTAAGTATAAAAGATCTCTATTTAAGATTTAATACTTCGATTATAAATAAATAAAATATTATAAGAATTCGTCTAAATACTTAAACTATATTATAAATAATAAAATACGTAATTAAAACTTTAATAAGAAAAAAGATAAAATCTAATACTTATCGCTATAGCATTAAACACGTTATTTATTAAGCGGCGTTCTTACTCTCTACTATTAAGAAATAAAATTATTACGTTGAATAATAAGCGTAATATTATTATTTTAATAAATATAGATGGCGAGAAAATCTTTATATCGTAGTTCTTTATTAAGAAGATATAAGTTTCTAAGTCTAAATATATATTAATTATAATACGTATTATTAATAATTATTAAATATTCTTATATAAAATATATAATTTAATATTTAATCTCGTAGATAGTCGAGAAAGAAAATAAGAATAAATCTTAAAGACGTATATCGTGAATATATAAGAATATAACCTTATTCTTAATTTTCCTTAAATTTATAATATCGATTTTAATATTTATTAGCGCGAGTAGTTCTAGACTTATCGCGATTTTTTTTATAAATAATAAGAAGCAAGAAAATATCGTAATAGTAGATATCGAATAGTTTACGTTATTAATTAATATAGTAATTACGTATAATCTAGAATAAGTATATATCGCACTCTTATATTAGATCTTATTCGAAAGTAATAAGAATAGCTACGATAAAGCTATACGGTGTAGCGCTACGCAGCTAGATAATCTTAGCGTGTCTAATTAACTAAAGTGCGTATTAGAAATTTTCTTAGAAGAGCTATCTAATAGTCTTAATACGTATAATTAAATCGAATATTCTATAGATCTATTATCTAATAAGCTACTTAAGAGCGATTTAATTTATAATATATCGTATAATAAGCTCGTAGCGATTGGAGACTATCTAAATAGTGCGCTTAAGAAGAAGTAAATTCGACTCTTAAGTAGCTAGATTAACTCGTCGATACTATTTATTAAAAAAGTAGATAACTCGCTATAACTTTATATTAATTATTAAAAGCTTAACGAAATAATTATTAAGAATAATTATTTATTATCGCTACTCTTAAAAATCTTAAAAAGATTCGTATATGCGAAGCACTTTATTAAGATTAATATTCGTAAAGCGTATTATAAAATACGAATACGAAAGAGAGACAAGTGAAAAACCGTCTTTCGAATTTACTATAATTAGTTTAAATATTAAATAATATCTTTTAATCTCGTAAATACTTTTATAATTTTTTAAATCTATATAAATAAAGCACTTAAATTATATATCGATATCTTCTATATAATATATTTAAATAATATATTAATTTATTCTAAGACGAAAGACTTACATTAAGAGTATATACGTAAAATACTACGTGCACTATTAAAGCATCGACTCTATACGAAGTTATCAAAATATATTTTTAAGCGTAGCGAATTTTTTTTTTTTAAGATTTATAATAAATTAGCGTAATATTTAAATAAAGTTATTATATATTAAGATTATTACTAAGTAACTCGAATTAAAGTCTATTAAGAATATACTAATTTTTTTAAAATTCGTAAGCTTTTATCGATGATTCGTGAGAGATTTTTTTATAAATAATGATATTTTTAATTAATTTAATTTGAGAAATAAAGAAAAACGAGATTAGATTACTTTTCGTATTTAATAAAAAAGCACGCGAGGCTTTTAAAACACTATAATTAAAAAATATCGCTTATTATAAAAATCGATACTTTTAAAGTAGATATAAATAGTATACTTAGTTAAATAAGTAAGAATAAGTAATAGTATTTTATTACGTTCTTTAGCTATAAGTTTAAAGAGACTAAGCCTCGTTAAGATATATATAATAGAAAGCTATATATAATTATGCTAGACTTTAAGAATTAAAGATATTATTTATAAAATAGCAAGTATCTTATTCGTGTGATCTCGAATTATAATAATTTACGTTATTTTATAACGATAAAAGAGCTTAATGCGAAGTAGATTCGCTAAGCTAAGAAGTTAGCTACGTTTAACTTTATAATTAAATATCGTAAGAGAAAAATTAATCTTATAGATATATTATTAAGAAGATCTAATATTATTAAATTGAATAATAGCGAGAATAATAATAATAATTTCCTCTCTATCTTACGAAATAAGCTTCGTAATTAAAAATATTAATCTAATTTATAGAAACGTAATAATATATCTACTATAATTAAACTTATAGCATTAACGAAGTAACTAAATAATATTATCGTTATAGATATTTAAGTTATAAACTTAAATAAGAGAGTACTCGATAGATAAATACGTATTCTAGATGCTACGATATCGTTTCAACTTTTAATTTACTAGATTTTAATGTCGGAGAGATTCTATTTGAAGTTGCGAGAATTAATAATAGTATAACTACTTAAGTTATTGTCAGGTCTAGCGCTGCGTGCGCCTTAGCGTCGATTACTTATGGGTCCAGGGTCCATTGCGGGCGTTATGGCGGGGTTCATGACCTAAGGCCTTGATAGGGCCTTGGCGGTTATATGTTCTCTTCGCAGGGTTTTCGTGTTTTTTAGAAATTATTTCTACTAGAACTTAGTATCTAATAGAGAAATTATTATCGTATCGATTATACGTCTTTTATATTAATTAGAGCCGCTTACTAAGCGCTAATAAATTAACTTTTTATAATTTTAATTTCTCTATCTTTTAAAGGAGATTTATTATCGCTACGATATCGAATTCTTTATTAAATTAAAATAAGTATATCTTAAAGCGACGTAACTTCGACGCTAGTTTTTAAAAATTTATCTTAAAGAATTAAGCGATTTTAAAAAAACGTCTTAAGAATATTAGAGTAGAAAATCGCCGCCTAAAGTTAAAATAAGAGTTAACTAAGTTACGGGCACGTAATAACGTATTATATAATTTAAACTCTTTTATAATTCTCGCCGAAGCGATAATAATTTTATTTATTATTTTATCTTTAATAAATATTTTAGTTAAAGTGAAAATACTTTATCTCGAAAGAATATATTTTTATAAGAATAATAATAAAGAAGAATATTTACGCTAATTTCGCGAAGTCGAAATTCGATTTCTTATAAGTCTTAAATATTTTATTATCGATTAAGCTAAGATTATCTATTATATATAATTCTTAGAAGATAATCTTAATATATAGTAATATAAATGTTTTTAAGCTTATAGACTAGATAAAATTATCTTCGAGTTTTTTAAATTATTTTTATTCGACTTAATTATAAACTCGATAAATTATCGCTTATTTATTTATAAAAAATAAGAAATAATAAAGTAGCGATAAGATTAGAAGATCTTAGTTTTTAAGATCTATCTAAAAAAGTTAAAAGTCTATTTACTCTCGTTTATGAAGAAGTATTAAACGAATTTTTTTTT
The DNA here is from genome assembly GCA_033085395.1 of Xanthoparmelia taractica. Taxonomy (NCBI): domain Eukaryota; kingdom Fungi; phylum Ascomycota; class Lecanoromycetes; order Lecanorales; family Parmeliaceae; genus Xanthoparmelia; species Xanthoparmelia taractica. The sequence continues at coordinate 62,011 of JANQBS010000222.1, forward strand.
AATTAAGCTACGATCTAAATTAAAGAATAAGATTCTTAATATTAATAATATATCTAAATAGAGAAAAAAAATTCTTATTATAATAATTATATAAAAAACGATTTTAAAGCGCGCGCGCCTTAATAACGACGATTCTAATTTAAAGTAATTCGAGAGATCTAATAAAGATAAGTTTCTAAAAGCTTAAATTTCGAAGTCTAATACGACTTTAAAGAATAACGTTAAATCTACGCGCACTTAAGAAGAAGATAAAAAACGTAAGACTAAGATCGCTAATTATAATATTAAACTATTTATTATTTATTAATATTATTAGAAATTAGATTATATAAAATCGAATTATTCTAATAAGAATAAATCGGCTATTATCGTCGCGACGATATCGATAAAAAACGAATCGATTTCGTAAGCGCCTTTAAGCGAAGTAAGAAAAACGAATAATAAAAATAACTTCTTTTATTATTACGAAGGGATAAATTAAGCTATAGAATAATTAGAAATAACTTATTACTCTATTCAATTATAAGATATATATTAATTTAATTGCGTAGAAGTTCGTGATCTAATAAGATCTTTAATTATATATCGCTATTTTATCGTAGACGAAAGCGCTAAGCGAGTAAGATATATATTATTATAATACTTATTAATTAAACTATTAAATAGTCGATAATTAAGGTTAAGGGCGATAATATAACATATTATTTTACGTTATAGATTAAGAAGATCTCGATATCGTATTAAATATACTCGCGTTATATTAATTGTAAATTCTACTTAATTCTACGACGACGTAATAACGATTTAAGATTAATATTAAAAAACTTTAGATTAAAGAATTAATTAAATTTACTCGAGAAATCGAGCGAGAGTTAAATATATTTATAATCGTATACGCTATAATAACGTGAGATAAATAGAAGAGTATTAGCGACTTAGAGCTCTTAAGAAAATTACTAAAATTTAAGAATATCTTTTTTAATAATATAATAGAGATCTTATCTACGTTTAAATAAAGAGATTATACTATCGAGATAAAGAAAGATAAAGAGATATTTTATAAATCTCTTTATAATTTATCTTAAATTAAATTATTAAAGCTAAGACGATATCTTAAGAAGTTACTTTATAAGAATTAAATTTATTATTTAACTTTCTTCGCTGAAGTTCTTATTCTCTTTATTTTAAAGAAAAATAATAAATTATATTTTTACGTAAATTATCGGGACTTAAATATAATAACGATAAAGAATTAATATTTATTATCTCTAATTACTAAGACGTTAAATCGCTTATATAACGTTAAGATATTTTTAAAATTAAATCTTAAGAATATCTATTATAGAATTCGCATTAAGAAGAGCAATAAGTAAAAGATTACGTTTCGCACTCGCTATAACTATTTTAAATACTTAATAATATCTTTCGATCTTATAAATATATTAATTACGTTTTAAGTCTATATTAATAGAGTCCTTATTAATCTTATAAATATTATATATATAATATATTTAAATAATATCTTAATCTATAGCGCTAAGCCGACGAAATATTAATAATATATTAAGTAAGTACTTAAGCGATTACGCTAGTTTCAGCTATATATTAATCTAAAAAAATATTAGTTTTATATTAAATTAATTAAGTTTCTAGAATTTATTATAATTATTAATAATATAATTATAAATTAAGAACGCGTAATAACGATTCAAGAATAATTAACGCCGCGAAGCTATCGAGATATATAAATCTTCTTAGACTTTATAAATTTTTATTAACGCTTTATTTTTAAATACTTTATTATTATAACGTTTTTTATTAATTTATTTAAGAATAATAAGATTAATAAAAAATTAGAATTATTTAAATAATTAGAAGACGCTAGATTAACTTTTAAGTAACTACGTAATACTTTTATAATTACGTTATTTCTACAATATTACGATTCTTAAAGAAAATTACGCGTAGAGATTAATATCTCTAACTTTAATATAAAAATTATACTTTCGTAATTAAATAATAACGATTATTAATAACTCGTCGCGTTTTTTTTTAAAAAAGATAATATTAGCGAAATAAAATTATAAGACTCACGATTAAGAATTACTTATTATCGTCGTAGCGATAAAGTAATAACGCTATTATCTAAAAATTAATATTTATTATATTAAGATTTAATTAGATTATAATAATTTTAAGAAATTTATAAAGTAAAAGAAACTTAATTCTAAATAGACTTATTAGGCGCTAAAGTTAGCTATTTATAACTTTAAGATTTTTCATCGAATAGAAAAATTAAATTTTATAGATACGTCGTCGCGATAATTAGATTATAAAGATTTATCGTTATTAAATATTAAATTATTATCTATTTTTAAAAATAAACTTACTTTTTAAATTAGCGACGAGTTATCGTAAAGAGATAAAAAGTAATAGTAGTAATAACGTCTACGCTACGAGTCGTAGATATTTAGATAATTATTTTAAGAAGAAAGATTAAGGTTATATTTAAAATTACGTATAACGATCTATAAAGATTAATAAAAACGTTAATTCGAGAGCTATAATCTCATAATAATTAAGTAAGCTCTTTTTAAGTTAATGCGAATACGTCTATAAAGCGACGTTATACGCGTAATTAGATATAAACCTTAAACTTTAAGAAACTATTACTAAATAATAATCGTCTCTATATATATAAAGATAATATCTTATAAAAAGAATTTATTAATAAGTGTTATAATAATTCTCTAATAAAATACTTTAACGTTATAAAAACGTATAAGCTTCTTATTCGAAAATATTATTAAAATAAAAGTCTTAAGAAAATTATTAATTACGTTAAAACTTATAACGTATATTAACGTATTAAGACGTCGCGTTATCGATCTTATAATAAGTTAATCTCGCTTCTTATTATTATCAAATTATAAAAGAAAATTTCTATAGATTTTATTATAAGCTTATTTCTAAGTAAGTTTAAAATCGTTATTTATAACGCTATTTTAATTATAGTAAACCGATTTACGAAAATAATTAGATATCTATTAATAATAATTAAAATCGACGCCGCTAAGCTAGCGAAAATATTTTATACTAAAATTATTTATCGCTATAAAATATCTAATAATATTATTAGCGATAAAGACTCGATATTTATTAGCGAGTTTTAATTAGCGATCTATTATTATTTAAAAATAAAGCGTCGCTTAAGTATTATCTTTTATTCTTAAATTAACGACTAAATCGAGCGTTAAAATTAAGTGCTAAAATATTACTTACGCGTATTTACTAATAAGAAGCAAATTAATTAAGCTAAACTACTATTTATAATAGAATTTATATACATAAATAATTAATATATCTTTATCGAAATAATATGGTTTTTATTAATATATAAATATTATCTAAAAGTACGCTAAAAAATTAAGAACGACTTCGTCGAGAAAAGAATATTCGCTATAAATAAAAAAAATAAAAAGATTATAAACGCTAAGAGATAAAATAGTAAAGCGATTACGTAGCGCTATTATAGCTTAAGTTAAGTAATATAATAAATCGCATTAATCTTAGAGCTATAAAGTAAATAATTTAATAATGCTAGTAATTAAGAATCTAAAATAAAGACGCTTAAATAAGAAGTTAATTTATAAGTATATAGAGTCTTTTCGAATTATAAATAAAGTAGAATTATAAGCGTATCGCTTATTATTATCTTCTACGTATAGAATTTATTACGGGTTGAAAAGGTCTAGGATGGTCTGGGATATGGGGTATCGATATTATATCATGATATGATATAATATTGAGACCATATCATTTGATTTTTATGGGATGGTCTAGGAGACGTGCTAATATCATGGAATAGTCTAGGAAATTTCTAATATATGTAGGGATATTCCATGTTATATGCAGGGATATAAGAAAAATACTATATATAAAAGAAGTTACTCTATATAGAATCATGCGAACGTATTCTAGTCATTATTCTAATTATTACTTTACTTCATTATCGCTATTATTATTACTTTACTTTATTATCACGTTGTTAAGCTAAGCTCGCTATCGCATTTAATATTATATTACGAAAGATCTTCATAATTATCTAAGGCTTAACGAGTTATTTTTATTATTATTAGTATATTTAATTTATTTGATTATTAGAAGAATTACTAGCACGCTAATTATAATAATAATCTACTATTTACTCTACGATAATAAATTCTCTTCTTTTTTCTTCGCATTATAAAAAGAATTTACGATTATTCTTTATAATCATATATTCTTAGTTATTAAAGTTACACGCTTTGTATAAATAATATAAAGATTAATATCTTCGAATATATAATAAAGA
>JANQBS010000223.1:0-65138 GCA_033085395.1 Xanthoparmelia taractica
TCCCCGCATGTGCGCATGCATCTGGAACAGGGGCTGGATCATGAGACACACTAACCCATAGTCCCACTATTCGACTTTTCCGTACCTGTTCGCAGATTCGCAGTGAGAGCCGAGTCTTCTTCTACCGCTACCATACCTTCCAGCTGCATGTCTGGCAAGAAGACATAGGCCTCCCGAGTCGCATAGCCGAACAGCTGCGTCTGTGGCGGCCGAGAACCTGTTTGGATCGAGTGAAAGGATGGCTAGATTTCCTTGGAAAGGATACACGGAAGCAAATCCGGACGATTGAAATCGAACTGCACTGCGATGACCTAATGACCGTGAAGACATATGCGGGATTCATCGATGATGTGCACGCAAGACTTTCTGATGAAGCTACGGTTGTCTACCGGACCGTGTCGCAGACACAAGGGTTTGCAATGTTGTTTGAGCTGGGTAGGATATTCCACGCTCGGAATCCCGCGCGAGTGCTGCATTTCGAGCACCCGAATTGGTCTATTAAGAACAATACGAATGTGTGGGCTTCGACGCTTCATAATTTTGTCTATACTCGGACGAGCTATCGTGTTCCAGGACCGAGCTTGACGTTTGGGCCTAGGCTAGGGTGGTTTGGTAGAAAAGGACGCGCTGGCTCCGCTTGATCGCTGCTCGCGGGTATGGGTGGTGATGTTGGTCGTTGTGGTATTGGCGACTTTTCGAGGGCGCCGTGGCTTGCAGAGTGCCATGTCACCGACGGAGCACTGTGGCGGTTGGGTGTTAGGAGACAGAGAATGGCGAAGCTGCTGCTAGCCCAAACGATTTATTCCGTAGGACTTTGGTCTCCATGACTGTGTCAATCGTGTCTCAATAATTCGGTTAACAGGCGCTAATGAAAAGGCTTTCTCTCAAAACCGCACAAGACCTAGAAAGAGTGTCTTATTAAGGCCAAAATTTATAACTTCATTAGCTGGATAATTAGGCACTGAGGTCAGACGCCAGCATAGATGGACCTTACTGTTATTGCAGCGCTCGCTGTTAAGAGTACTCTGCCATTTCTATTCGATGTCTGTAATGTGGTATAACTTACTTATCAAGGTCCTCGAACAGATCACATCTAACACTATAGGATTAGGGATGGAAATTGGATTTGGGATGATGTTCCAAGTGTCTTGATGAAGAAAAATTCTGTCGTAACTATGTCCCTCAGATCGTTAATGTGAAATGAAACCCAACGGTGAGACCAGCAACACCAAGGATTCGATATCATCATCTCTGTTAATCTAAGACTTTAAAGACAAAAGCACGAGTCTTTATTCGCTTGTTGGCTTGCTAAGCCCAAGGAGATCTAGCAGTACTGTTGCTCAATCCTTTTCCCACCATGCCACGCCTCAGCCGAAGCACACACAAGACACACTATAGCCATGTCGATGGACACTCGGAGTCAAGGTCCGGTTGCCAAGTCGACTGAGGTCAGGTGAGATTGTGCTCACAGTCAGTCATGAAGCAGCATTACCAACCTACTTTATTTAGTCAGTTGCAAGTGAAGTGGTTAAAAAAACATGCTTCCACCACTCGATCCTTACGTTTGAAGAGCCCTTGTATGTGGCGACGATGATGCAGATTCCGAGTTCATTATTCAGGCGAAGAGACGCTTAGATATCGATAGGAACCTATCTGTGGGTGTGTTGTTAATACTCCAAACGTATGGACGGTTCCTGGCACAGCTCTATCAAGACAGAGTCCCTATGTACCAATACAAAAAGGGTGCAGACGGCTGGCATATTCGATTTCGAGTATGTATACATTGGCGTTGTCAGTGAGCTTGACTAAACATCATCTCCCTACGCGAGATCCTCCCTTTAACGACTTGCGCATCTATTCTACCTCCACTGAAGGTGTTATCGATATCCATGTTCAAAACAAACCCTTCCTCTCGATATTGATATTCGATAAGCCTCAGAACTGGCCAGCCATGCTCCAGTGGCTGTGGGAATATGGTGTGGAGCGCGAAATCGCTCGATCAATACCGCAGCTCGACCCTCAAAGAATACGCAGCCTTCTCGATGGAAGTGATGGCGCAAGTGGATGCGATCAATTGGACACCAGTGTTCTTCCAGGAAGCCACGTGGAGGACTGCGGCTTGTCCATCTGCGCTGCTAGGAAGGCACTCGCTGTAGGAGACACCGGCGAAGGGATGCACAAGTTGCTTCTCACATTCCAGGTCTTCGAGCCGTTTCTACACAAGAACTAATTGGTCTCTTGGCATACCTGTCCGGATCATGGGCTATGGCATATCTCATTCCTGGTGCGTGATCTCATACCGATCGTTACGGCAGGCACCATAGCTAAATACCTACTTAGGTCTCCCCATTCCGCAGCCTCCGCCTTCATCCTGGTGAGCTTGAGGGCGTCGTTGACATCTACGCCTTCGACAAGCTCGGCAAATCATTGCCCATGACCGATAACCCGCAGACTTGGCAGGCCGTTCTTGAGTGGCTATGAGACTACGGTAACGCGCGTCATATCGCAACGGCAGAGTACCGGGGTACGTCTCTTTCAAGTCTGCGGACCTTTCATTGCGCTTACGCGACATCAGCTTCATGCCGTCAGTCAAGAACTAAAGTCAAGCCTCAGAGGAAGCGACAGCAAGTCCAAAAACCACTTCTCCACCAAGTACTACGTACGGCAGGGTTCAAAGCAGAGCATGGGCCAAAGATGGAGCCTAAGGAAATGGAGCGTGTGACAAAAGCAGCAGACAGTGTGATGGACAGTCTGGAGAGCCTGCCTACACAACGGCCAGCTCTACACCCTGCAGATCCCAACGGTCAGATTAGAAAGAGTGCGCAGGCCATTGATATGACGGCTGATGTTGGGGCCAAGGAGCTCACAATATGGAGCAGGCCATGCTAGAGCGTGTTTCATGGACAAGAGCTAGGAATTTGGGGCACTAAAATGCAAGTGCTTTGCTGCTTGTCTTGTTGCTTGCCTGGAGCTGTCGCGGAACCTGTACGGGCACAAGAGAATTAACAAGTTGCTATGGATGTTGGTGATGCTATAGGTGTCGCCTGACTACAAATTACGATGCTACGAGATTAGAAGATACGAATGTTGTCATGCAAGATACCTTTAGTCTAGACTTCTTAGGGGCAAATGCGCGAGGCCAGCGCGGATCTCATTTCTGCTAGACTAGTACTTGCCGCCCTTTGACAAAAACCTTCAGTTTAGCTTCTTTGACGGCTTTGCTTCGCAACTCAACTCTCGTGAGCCAGAGGCAGTATATACACGAGCTTCGTTGGTTTTGATTCAAAGACTGTCCCCTTTACCTAAACAACCGCAGCCAGTCTCGCAAGCCTAGTACTTCCGTTGGCTGAAAGCAATATCGCCCGTTGTATTCCTCAGTTTTCCAAAGTGGACGCCTACCTCTTCTCACCACAATAATACGTCTTCGCTGAAGACTCTTCGATTCGGCAATCTTAGCACAGTGCCTAGAAATTATATTCGTCGCCAGTAGATGAAAGAAAACAAAACGACGCTGTGCAGATATTGTTAGTGAACCATATGGGGGAACGATGGAACGAACTTCTAGCTTGTCTCGCGTGACGGTAAGGGTGTATTAATGTAAGAGGATAGAGAGTAAGGAAGGCAGGTAGGTAGGCGGAAGATAAGGTAAGGTAAAACCTTATGCAGCTGTTTGCTAATTTCTAGAGAAGCAATACACCTTATCTACAACAAGGCTGAGAGTGTCACCCTGCCTTTCCGCTCTATACATACAATTCTTATCCCCATGCCCTATTTGATGGTTCACAAATGTATTCAGTCTCCCACTATGGCGCCAGACTCGAAGGAATAGTTTCTCTATCGACTTTATACTGTACGCACTCACTGCTATCACTCATTAACTACATATTTGTATTCCTTCAAAATGGACATATTGTCTCATTGTTGTCCGGAGAAGACTCTGCTCGATTGAGACTCTGCCCGTCCAACATAAATCGCGACCGCTATGTTGTCAAATCAACCAAAATGCCTCATATTTGCGGATACATCATTCGCGAAATCGGGTACTCCTTCTATAACCGCTGTCGTTGCTTTTAGTCAAAGCCCGTGATTATGCGGCTGTTTGCGTGTGCTTTGTGCGGTATGGCGGCTCTGCAACGATTGGCCGATGCTTCCTGCCTACCCATCGGCAAGGAGCTTGATGGCCCGAGCCTTCACCAGGTTTTACGAATGACCGAGAGCGTATTGATGTGATGGTAGTCAGGTCCACGTGGAGCGCTTTCGTGTACCATTTGCCAGCGAGCTCTCGTTGTACGTCGTGCGTATCATGTGAAAGACTATAAGCTGGTTCATTACAGAGCTATGGCCGAAAAATAAGCGTGGGTTGTGGGGTTGTTGGTGGGTGCAAGATTTAGCAACACTTCAGAAGCTGCTATTGACTCCAGACTCCTTCCAGTATCATCCCCACAAGGCCAGCACTCGTAGTCCTTTGTCAGCGTACTTTACGGACGAGGGTAAATCCTCTCCAAAAGATAATTACTTGCTGTATACTATATATCAGCCCATCGTCATTATCATGAGAGTCGCATGTTATAACTTGACCAAGTACACTCCGAATAACGTACGAAACAATGACGGAGTCCCCAGACGGCAGTGTTCCTTATTCGGAAAAAATCTCGACACGTGCCCTCACTCCGAAACATGGCTATTTTGAGACTGCTAAGTCGATGTTGACGCGTTCTGCAGGACTTTTTGCTACAGATTTTAGATACGTTCGCAAGCGCTGCCACCAACCAAAGGACTTCGAGCCCGATAGCGGTCGGCTTTGCAGAGTTTCGAGACGTTTAAGATAAGGGAATGAATTTCCGGAAAAATGGGCGCAGAGCAGAATTCCTTGCCGGCAAACATAGTGAGTCCCTGGCAAAGGACGCGTTATGGTTGCATTAGACTCCCTTCAACAAAACTGCGAATCTAATACATTTCCATGACTGGGAATCTTTCTGTGAGAGACAGAGGATAGCAAACAAAGTCATCTCGCGTTACCGGGTGCCCTGGGGATACAATGCTATATCCCTAAATCAATCCCCTTATCCGTTTTTCCCCGATTCAGAATCTACGCCCCTGGGATCATTATTCCATCTACCGACTCTTCCATCGGTAGCCGGGGCCCTCTAATGAGGCAGGATCGCAAAAATCATTTCTGGAACTCCAATTCGATGGTTTGTAGAGAGGTTGTAGGCAATTTTGACTGCCCAATGCCCTGCGACGCACTGTCCATTTTCGGTTGTGCTAATCAGGCGGATCAGGCGGATCATGTCCACTAGGACCTTCCCCCACTCCTACAAGGAAACCACCAGGCCAAAAGCGCTACCACGATCGCTACGACTGGTATTACTACACCGATAATGATCTGTGATTTCTGACTTAGTCCTGAGCCTGTGCTGCCACTGTTGGTACCTGTTTGAGAAGTGTTGGGAGATGTGGATGAAGAGGGCGATGTCGAGGTGGTTGTAGCACTGTTCGAAGTGGGCGCGGTTTTTTCCGTCGTAGCACCGGATGAGGGAGTGCTAGGCGAGTCTGTCGCGACTGGTATAGTCGAGGATCCCGCGGCAGCCGTGGACGTAGCTGACACGGCTTCTCCTTTGCACGCAAAGACAATGGCCGTGACGCCGTTGGGGCCATTGAAGTAGCAGTTATCATACTGAAGATCTATATTCACTGGGTTTGCGCACGAGGTATCACGGTACATCTGCACTGTGGTATTGCCTGAGGGGCAGGGAGGGAAGGTTTGGACAGCGATGCCGAGGGCGCCGGGGGTGACGAGGCAGGTGTCGGCGGGGATGTGGACAGAGGGATTGATGATGCTTGCTTGCATACATTCTTCATCGAGGAAGAAGGCAAGTGTTCCGGGGGCACTTGCGAGACAGAGCGGAGGGAGATGGTGGAAGAGGAGGTAAACGAGGAGAAGGAGGTCGAGAGCCATCGTGGTTAAAGTGGAAATAAAGACAAGAGATCGAAGGAAAACCGGCCATAAATGATAAGTGGGCGGGGCACAGTAAGCCACCAATTTCGTGTAGTCTTGCTAGACAAGTGCAGGAACGCAGCCTCGAAGGAGGCATGCTAAACGAGATATTTTGGCCCCCAATACTTACCCCGGATCTTTCGGGTTCTAGGCATAGCAGAACTTGAGGAAAAGTCTCCGCAGCTTCGAGCTCCTACTTTTTGACTGCCTTGAAGTGAAGAAGCTTCGACAAGAACAAAGGAATTACTCGTTGGACGTAAATGCAATGGAATGGCGAAGGGAGATTGATGATAAAGATAGACTGATAACCGCGCTGAAAAGGGAGTTACTGATAAGGAATTTAAAATAAAATGTGCCCCCACGGTCCTCGGGCGTGTCGCTGGCACTAAGCCCATGTACTTCTGGACAACAACTACTTCGCTGCGCAGAACTCTTGCATTTATGGCTCAGCTTTCAAGGCGCGCAGTGTCACCAACATACACTTTGCTTACTGAGTTCACTGAATTCACGCGTCGAGACCAATTCTGAGAAAACCTTGCTTTCGCTATGCTATCACTCAATGAAAAGTAGTCGAAGGTCTGCCTTAGCGTCCATAGCTGGGCGCAAAGAGAAAGAATTTCTTGTAGAGCTCCAAAAGGTTGAGTTGAAGTTCTTATTCAGAGAAGATTATAATATTGTACTGCTGCGTGGTAATATAGGCGTCTCTTCGTGTGGTGTTCGAATACCCCAGCGGGCGCTAAAGACGTTTTGGCGGCTTGAAATATGACCGCGGATACTTATATCCAGGATTGACATCCTGGTAAAGGTAGCAAAGCCATCGTATTTCTTGTGGCTCCAGTTGCTCCAATACCGTGGCTTCGAACCGCAGCTCCTATGCAGCTTAGGCGCTCGAAGAAAGGAGATTGGCATTGCGATATTGCGAATGGACAGGCAGTCAGTAGGCTTTTACCCGGTGGTGCTTAGTAATGAGTGAGAGGTTCGAAGAGATCAGGAACTTTACTTTTATAAGCATTGTGATGACCCGCTGCTATCTTTGCGCATAGTTCGCGCCTCTAGCAACCCCATTCGCATGTGCGTAGACACCTGAATGCTCGATTGAGTCTGTTGGAGAGGTTTCGCAGATCTGCGCCAATTTGATAGGGGAAACCGTTAACTCTGTACTGCCACGAGTGCGTAGGAGATCCTCGCGCGAAACATGTAAGCGTTAAGTGTCTGATCTGCTGAGATAGTGGTCGGATGAATGACGTATCGCAATATGGTGTGGTCTTCTCTATGGCTGTGGGCAAGACGAACCAAAGGTGCAGTGTCGAATGATGGACAAAGTTCCCTTCCTCTCACTGTATCGCCACCAGCCAGTCTATCGTGATCTAGGCACAATATAGATGAGGATTTGTGTCATTGACGGCGGCTCAGAACAGGTATCTAGGCAGAGGTAGCCAAGCCTCGGACAATCAAACCACCACCAAAGCCCACATGAACCCAACAACGGCTGACCAACTCACAACAGCTGCGACAATGGCTGGATAAAAGACCAACCATTCCCACTCGCAAGTAGGAGGGTATTCCATCATGTACTGGTAACTGACCACCGTGATATCGATAGTAATAGTCATGGCGCTGCTATAGCTGAGGATTTCGAGCACATCGCGTGCAAACCGTGACAGCGTCTCCCACCGGTAGAGTCGCGCGGAGATTGGTAAGGTCAAGAGGGCAAACCATGTGCCGATTTGGCGGGCAGTTGAGGTCTGTGCGAAGCATCTTCCCCAGAGATGGAGGAGCGCAGGACTTAAAAGGATGGCTAGGACTGCAAAGTCGGAGAAGGTGAGAGAGTCGCTGGGTGTTTCGCGCGGTGGAGAAGTGATTGATCTGATATCGTCAGAGTTGGACGGATTCCTTGTAAGCGGCTTTCCTTGTGCGGCATTTTGTGTGAGATCTGCGATGATCGGGTGCTTCAGCTCGAAGGCGGAGGAGGTATCTGACTGGTCGATAACCTCATCTGGAGTATTCGTGCTGATGGAAGGAGTCTCTTTGGACTCAGAAATGTTGGTGATATGCTCTGTCTGTCCGTTGCTGTCTTGTAGAAGGCGAAGTCGTATCTCATCCAAGTCGGACGATTCATAAGGTTGGCGGTGCTGAAGTGAGTGGGGAGGCTGTTGCTGGAGATGCGAGCCGCTTGACGAACCGTGCTCTAAACTGCGCATCTTGACTCTACGTGAGGAAAAAAGAAAAGGAAGAAGCAGGCCGGTCAATCCAGTAGGATGGTCTTGTAAGAGTATGATCGCCACACTTTAAATCTTCCCTTAGGTCCATGTCAGCACCCAAGCGTTCACGTGTTTCAACTTCGCCTCAAAGTCCTATCTCCCTTCCCTTGGTGCCCTTACGTATCCTTTACATAGCTTTAAGAAGTCCCGTCTCAGCTTCTCAACATATGCTGCAGACATCTAAAAGATGTAGGTGTATTGGCTCCCGTGGGAGGTAATATTCCAGCTACCGCAAGACTACTATGAGCGCTATGATCCCGTAAATTACGATCGCGGAAATAGTGATATTACGCCTCAGAGCACACTTGAAGGTCTGGCGAAGACCAGTCAGCACGCGCCTACCTCAACCTTGAGTCTACGAGCACTGAAGCCTTCAGTAGGATGCATTGCACTGCACTCGACAGAGCTCACTCCAGGCGTCAGAGCCATTTCATGGTCCACAGTCTGCGTGACCTCGTACGTCCCAACCTTTGTGCCAGTTAAAAAGTATCGTGCACCCTTCACATCCTGGCAGTAGTGCTCTGTACAGCTTGGGTATTGCAGCGTATACATTTTTTTTTAACTGAGCAATGCTACGTTAACCGTCATCTGGCACATGTCGCTACTCCGCCGCCAAAAAGGCCATTACCCCAGCATCAGTCGCCATCTGTCATGGCCTCCCAGCTGGGTGTCATGCCTCAGTCAGTGCTGTTTGCAGCGGCCAGGGTGCTGTCAACGTGTAGTATCTGGCGAGTGAACGGGATACTGCTCTGATACAGTTGGCGTCTTCATCGCGTTCAAGGACTCCTTAGCTTGAGCTTCTTCTTTGGAGAGCCACTCTCGACTTCCATAGAAGCCTCCTGTTGCGTAGCCTGCTCAATCTTGTAGATCTCGGTCATCACCGCCTGGATTTCATTCATGCGCTGGATACAGCCCCAGTCGATGATGTTGTTCAGCCTCCTCCTCAGCCCTTTGAGCATCTCATCGTCATCCAGGAGCGCAGTGTACAGAGCGTTCATGTGGTAGGTTTCGTAGAGTTCTTCCGCATCATTGAGCTTCTCAACATCATTCCAATCCATTTCCTGCTTTTTCTTTGGGAGTATTTCGCACCAGTTGATCCAGATTCTCGCAATGTTCGTGTCCATAGTCATTGAATAGACAAAGGAAGTTGGGTCCGGGCCCACAACATCCCCTGCCCCAGCCTTGGCATTGAGTAGGCGGCGAGCGTGCACGAGGGTAGCGCCACCGCGGATGGCCTGGTTCTCTGCGTCGGCGAGGTCGCCTTTGGTGGTTTTGCCTTCGATGATGAAGTAGGGGTGGACCATTTCTGGAGCAACCCCCATCAACGCGCGGGTATGGGTGCTAAACCTCTGGCTATGGATGTCAGGGTGTTGATTCTCAAGAATGCCGTAGGTGTAATCCGGCTTTGGCGCGGTCATGCCGGGCTCTTTGGCTAGCATCTTGCGAAGCTTCATCTGATCTTCGGCCTTCAGCCATGTTGGCAGGACGTCTCGGTTGAACTGCCTGTTGATGTTAACGAGGGCGCCATCATCGCTAAAGAACTTGACCCCGTAGGTTTGTGACTTGTCCTCCGGGGCAGCCTCCGTCTGCATTGGGTCCATCTGGGTTGTACCATCCTGAGTTGTGTCCTTTGGCACCTTGCGGGAGGAAGGGATGATCAGGGGTACGAGCTGTGCCATGATGGTTTCTTCGGACCTGGTCCTGTTTTGACGAATCCATCTGATGATATGCTCTGCTGATCCTTGCTTCATGGTGGATCCGCGCTCGCCGCTGAGTATGGTTCGCGCAATGTCTTCAAATGGCTTGTAATTCTCTCGCAATCTTTCCACATCAATTTGCATGCCGTGCTGTGCGAGGGTTTGGCGAACGTTGTGAGCGCTTTTTTTAAGCTTGAGACCAGGAATGGGAATGCTGGCGGAGGATGATCCGGAGAGAGTCGTGTAAGCGGCGGAGGAATCACTCGATATGTTCGAGGACTTTGGAGTCAGTCGGGACTACAACGAGATTTGTCAGACACAGAGCCCAAGGGAAACGCGAGGCTTACATTCAAGTTCGCTGCCATGTTGAAGGCTGAGTCTCCTTTACTTCTCTCCTCCAGGGGTACCCTGCCAACGAGTGCACAAGCTCTCTCTCCTTCCCACAGCTCCAAGCGGCAGTTCTCATGTACAACTTCTTTCAGCCCATCCAGACTTCGGCTAGTTCTCCTCCTCTTCTGTACGGGCGTAGATATCTTCACAGACCGCTGTCTCTTTCTGCGCACTGAAGGTGAGGTCTGCGCGCCCGGAGAGTGCTGTGAAGCGGACGTAGGTGGTGTCTCAATGGCGGATAGCCAATTCAAAACGGAAGGAGGTGATTGTGAAGTGATGTTGGAGGTCATTGCAATTGTTGAATGCTATTGCCATGATTGTGAAGCGGAAGGTTGAGTGTTTATTATGATAACCGTTGACTCGGAGATTTGGCGCGGGAGGAATTGACGGTTACCGTAGTTTAGTTCAGTATTCCGAATTATGAAGGATTTATGAAAGCCGGGGCTAGGGCTAGGGCTACCTCGCTCTCCTGTCCAGCCAGCACCCGTAACCCCAAAGCGCAATAACACACACGATACCGCTATATAAGCACTGCCATCAGCAGCGGCGAATCAAGATTTTGGACTACATGGACATCATTAATAGATACTTTTTCCTTCCAACGAGGCCTCAGCGCTATCGAGTGGTTTCACTACTAGCCAGATACCTCGCTCTGTCCTGCAATGAATGAATGAATGCTCGATATGAAGGAGCCCACTCCTAATAGCCCCATTGTGTAAGCCAGATTTCCATCCACTCCACGCTCACCGGTTCGAGCTGGGCCATCGTCTCGCTTGCAGCGATTGCCTGAGCCGTGCTGAAATGCAACCCCCCGCCCCCCTCTTCCCTCTGCTCATCCAAGGCTCGATAGAAATCCAGGATCTTGACGGCGGGCTTGGCGGTAAGCTCTTTTGTGTCGGTAATGTCGATCCGTTCTAGCATCTTGATCCAGCCACGTAGTTCTGCGACTTGGATCCGTGAGTCAAGGCGTTTGCGAACGGTTTCAAGGAGCGATGGCCATGCCGTGGCGTGGGGATTCACAATGTTGTATGTGCACGTTTTGTCCGTCGTCGCGGCGAAGTGGACAATGTCTCGGATGGTGGCGGCCACGGAGTCCACGGGGATCCAGTCGGCACTGGGGACGTGGTCGGGAAGGTAGCCGAGAGATTGGGACGTTTTGATCAGGGAGGGGACCCATTCGTCCCTGTTCCAGACACCGGGTGCGGAAACGGGCCCCGCGATCTGGCCTACGCGGAGAACACTTACTGGGATTCCGGATTTCTCGCTTGCGGCGTTCAAAATGCATTCCGCGACACGCTTTGACTCCCCGTATTCCATTGTTTGTGCGACATGATGGCTGGAGACGGGCGTTTCGGGGACCGGCTTATCTCGATGAAAGCGCTTTCAGTTTGCGACGGATGAGATTGAGGAGAGGAAGATGATGTGTGGATGACGGCTGCTGTGGATGCTTCAGTCGATCAATTTGCGTACCCCTTGGATGTGAACCGGTTCGAAAGACTCGAGTGAGTGATTGAAGTCCACCTTCCATGCATTATGAATGATAATGTCCACGGCGGTAGTCAGCTCATTGAACTGCGTATCTGAAAGTCCCAACTGATTTTCCCCGTAGTCAGCTTTAATGAAGTCTACTTTTGACAGATTGACGTCAAGGCCCAGCTTGGTGAAGCCTTCCTCTTGCATTTCTCGGCCGTTGATGGAACGATTGAGACAGTAGATTTTTGAAATAGTTGGATCGTCCAGTAGTGAGCGTAGAAGATGTGTGCCCAGAGACCCAGTAGATCCGGTCATGACAACGTTGAGTTTTGAGGTCTCGAGAAGCTGATTCTTTCTTGGCTTTATTTGGGGAAGATCTTTGGTGTACTTTTGTACTAGTGAGGCCATTTGGGTGATGCGTGTTTCTTCCAGACCATTACACCCTTCTCCAGAAATACCCGGATTGAGCGACTTGTGAATGAATCTTGACAGTTTTCGAACGGTAGGGTTCACATAGACAGCCTGAGTTGAGAGCCATGATAAATCTGACGCTTCGATGCCAGCTTTGAGGATGCCGGCAATTTCCACAGTCTTGAGCGAGTCGAGACCGAGCACATACAGATCTTTGTCTTCCTTGAATTCAGGCACCAAAAATGAGAGCTTGACGGAGGCACGTACGTAATCCTGAATAGCGCTGAAATCGTTGGTTGCAGTCAAAACAGGGCCTGGGCCTCCAAGGCAAACCTCCGAATACAGCGCCTCAATCTCCGGCTCAAATTTCTCGGCTGTCAGCTTGCGAATGATAGTTCCCTTGCCCGTTCGCTCAAAGCGCTTGCTCGTAGCTACCGCTATCATTGACCTGATGACTCTAGCATGGCCAGGAGCTTGAGCGTTGGCTTGCTGGACGTTTGGCCAGATTTCTTCAACTACAGTCTGCGTTGGCAAAACCACTCCATCTCTCACTTCAACTAAGAGTGCTGGCTGGAACCTAGCAAGTCCGACAATAACCGCCCCGGACAAGAGAGGATGACCGGTTATTATACTCTCGCTTGGCGAAGGATTGAACTTCTCTCCGTTCGACAAAACGATAATATCATCCGTTCGACCTTGAAATTGCCACAAGTTAGGTTTGGTCGGATGGGGTCGAAAAAGATCCCTGGTATGCCATTCCTCAACGTCTGGGAAATTGCAAGAAAGCGCACGAATACCCGCAAGCTGCGGATCCCTGTAGAGAACCATTTCGTACGCGTCATCCTGCCAAGGAAGCATATGAACGCCGTAGCTGGGATGTCATTCTAAGCTTGCCCAGTCCTCGGGTAGGGGGACCAATGCTGTAATTGAGCCAGTCTCTGTCGAGCCGAAGAACTGGCAAACATCCGTCACCCGACTGAGAAGATTCCTCGTGTTGGTAGAGAGAGGCCCCCCAGTGTAGAGAATAAAATCCAATCGCTTTGCTTGCTCGAGCCCATTAGGCTCGATTACTAGCTGCTCGAATACACTCGGGGGGCAAAAGAGGGTTTTTAGCTCATAGCGCTTCATGATTTCGTTCGCAAGATGCCCGGTTGGAGGTCTATCTGCAGGGCCCAAGACCAGGGTCGCTGTTGTAGAAAAGATGGGGATAACAATTAGAGCCACAAAACCAGCGAGCTGCAGTGTTTGTTACTTTAGCGGCCTTTAGTTATATGGCCGTTGGCGTGAGACACTCACATGGAATGGTGCAAACGCTGCATAATAGCGGCCACCGCTGCCTTCAAAGTTCCACAGTGCGTAGCTTTGGGTTTTCCTGCCTTTGACCGTTGGCAAGTTGCGATCATTGTCGGCGACAGCCCAAGTTGCGTGATTCATTTGAATGGGTTTGGGTGGGCCTTGATTTGTCTAGTCAGTACTCGTCCGCTGTATTTGCATAGAGACTTACCTGTAGAGCCAGAGGAATGGAGGATGAGAACAGGATCCCATCGGACGTCAGAGAATTCCACGTCATACGGATAATGTGTGCTGTGCTCTTGAAGCATGTCACTCAATGACTGCACTGTAAAAGTGTGGAGGCCCTTCTTTTGATTCTGCACATCTTGAACCTTGTCTGAAACTTCGATGCTGTACAAGAATTTGGTACACTTGGTCTGCTCCAGGAGAGATATGTTCATCCAAGTGGAATTCCGCACGGACGGTAAAAGAAGCTGGAGAAATCAGTATGTGCATAATAGCATAGCTAATTCCGTACCCGTTCCTCCTCACCTTGTAGCCGCATTTGACAGCGGCAAGGAAGATGATGGCATTGCGCAGATCTGGCAACCCCATATAAGACAGCGTCTCGAACACCGTGCTTCGACCGATAATGTGCTCTAGCCAGTAAGCACATCTGTTGACGGCCTGTGAGACTTGTTGCATGGTGACATGGCGGAACCCTTGTGTCAAGTCCGAGGAAAGAGGTAGCGTTGCGTAGATTCTTTCAGGGTCTGACCGTGCAAGCTCGTCGACGACCTGGGGTAGTAGTCTGGAGCCATAGCGAGGCTCCGCATGGCCATTCAACGGTGCATTGTCATACGAGGAAGCTGTTGAGGTTTTTTCCATGTTTTGTAGTCTTGGGATGAAAGATCCAGGTTGGATGGTAGTGTTTGGCGAGATTGAATTTGGTGGTATTCGTTGTGTGATGGAGACGATGAATTTATATAAGTGCTATGGTCAAATGTCAAGTGGGGGCATTGCAAGCGTTAAATACGAGTATGGCGTATGCACAAGTGGGAAATATGTGAAAGGTTTGAGAGTTTGATTAGCGCTCCGAGACTTATGCAGGAGTGAGTACTTGGATGGGCGCGGAATCCTGAGGGGGCATACACTGATACTACTCGTAAGCCGCCAACGCCGATTGTGATTGATTCATTGATACCTTGATTTCGGGTTTCAAAAGGATGCAGTGCTGTAGAGAGCACCTTTATGAAAGACATAGCGCCCTACCAAGCCATCAGCACTCCCTCAGCACTAGCAGACGGAGGATACCCCTGCCCTGCCATCTACCTTTCTTTCTTTCTTTCTCCCTTTGACCAAAGAGCGTGTGCACAGCTTCGTCTCTCGCTGTTCATATGGGATGCATGCGTTGACAGGGAGTACAACATACCCTCCGTGGTAAGCGTGCCACTTTCGACCAGCCGTGATCCGCTCGATCCGTTCCCGATGCCACTCAGCTGCTACTCTGGATAAGACGGCAGTATAGACCAGGCGTGCGTTTGTTCGTATGCATCTCGTATGTCCTTTGCATGCGTGATCGTGCCCAGGATAGGACCTGGTCTTTCCGACTCGAATTCCCGACGGATATTCAAAAGTTGATCAGACATGTGCCATTCATGTACGCCCTGATAGGATATGACTCTTGGATATTGCCCGTATAGCACTCGAAAGCTCGAGAGATTGCGCGCGCGTAAATGTAACGTCGATTAATGTAGTTTTAGCGTATGTAGGAAGCTTACGAAGCCTTGACATGGTTTTTTGTCTTTGTTTTTCTTTTGTTTTTTGGGAAAATTTGTGGAGCTTACCGTATAGTATTGTAGACTAAAGAAGTTGAAAACTCAACTCTATAGACTTGGTAGCATCGATACCAATAAAACTCTTTGCGAAATAGCTGAGGATTATAGATCTAGCTCTGCGATGGTCGTAAGATATTGACGGAATCGTAGTTCGATAAAGTAGATGCTAGCGATCATATAGAGGTCTATATACGCTAATTCAGCGGCAAGGTTCGGGCGGGACGATGCCTCAGACCTTTCTCGCAACCGCCAGCATTTTCCCCTGAGGCATGATTACATTAGGCTCATTCGAAGATAGGGCCATTCATGGCAAGGACACCTGCATCCTTTAGATCCATCCTCCTTTCATTCATTGATTGTTTGCTATGGAAGATCTGGCTCCCACCCATCACCCCCACGTCTCGGTTCAAGCCTCCAGAACTCGGCCTCTCCTTCCCCAGAAGCGAGCTTTCCGCTGAACAAGTCGGAACACCTCGGTGATTTCGGGGGAAACTTCGAATAGGAGCCGTACATAGCTCAGTCCAGCGCAGTCACTTCTCGAGTCATCCGACATGATCTTCTACCAAAATTGATGGCTGCCGGATTACAGCGGCTAACCAAGATGCAGATGTCAGCGGCATGCACTCGTACTAGAGCTGCAAGTGTCTTGCTCCAGAAAGTTATGACAGCTATTTGGAGTATGACCATGTCATTTCATTGGACGGGAATGCTGCAATGCAGAAGGCCTGCGCGCATGAGATCGGCTATGCCTATCGCTCGTCAAGTAGCGCCCATCTCCGAGGGATGGAGCAATTGTTTTTATAACCGATACCGCACCCTCTCACTACAAATGTCATAAGACGCGGTTGACATAACCCGGTTGAAGCTTCAACGGGATTCGGGGTTCGCAAGAGTTACCACGTTTGTCAGATCATGGAAGCCTCGGAGAAACTCGCCTTCGAATGCGCATACATTGCATTAGGGCGCGCAAAGTTTTTCTGACACCTGTCCCGCGCGACGATCAGATGTAACCCTTCAACCTTCAGCCATAGCAGAGCCAAAGACTTCCTTCCAACTGTCTTTAAGTCGAATTTTCCTTTCCCGATCCACCATGATGAAGCTTACTACATTGGCCCCACCTCCTGATGGAGATGTCATTCTAGGCAACCGTTTTGTCGCCGGAGTAGTGGTCATGACTGTCCTTGCTGTCTTTATAGCATGGCTAAGAATGTATACCCGCGTCTTTGGGAGTCGTAATGCGGGCTGGGATGACTGGACGATGTTTGCCGCCTCGGTGAGATGGATCAACATTCTTCGCGTACTGATTCTGGTCGGAGCGGAGGATGGCGGCTAAACAGGGAACAGATCTGTGACTGTCGTCACCAATGCTTTCCTTATGAACTCGTGTCATGGGTTAGGAAGACGTATCTATTATCTAAAGCCGGACCAGATCTCGCACACCTTTATGTGGCTATGGGCAGATGAGCCTACCAACCTCTTCGCCTTTTTCCTCGTCCGACCTTCAATCGCCCTTTTCTTTCTACGCCTGATACCCCCAAAGAAGATCTACCTGTGGACTATTCGAGGCACAATCGCCGCATTGGTAATCTCAGATATCTATGTTTCCATCATCTATTTCTTTGAATGCAGACCAAATCAAAAAATCTGGAAACCTGTGACTCCGGGGGCATGCTTGGGCCGGGAAGTCAGGCTTCAGCAGTTTGGCTCTACCAAGGCGAGCTTGCTCGTCCGCACAGGCTTGGCTCACAGAAGTGCTTGCATTCAGCTAAAGTTGTACCAGCCGTTTCGATCATTGCTGATATAGTTCTATTAGTCATACCCGTTCATCTTTCCTGGGGACTCTAAATGCAAATGCGCACCAAGCTGGCATTGATGTTCATATGTTGTCTGGGTATCTTGTAGGTGGACCTCAATTAGTGTCGGGTCAAGCAGAGCTGAAAAGCATCAACTAGAACGTGTGCGTGTGCGGTGGTGAAGACAGCTCTTCTCGTAAACCTGTTTAGCGCGAATCCGGATAGGACCTGTCAGTCGAGCCCCTCATGCTATGCCTATCAGCCTACCCTTTGATGGATGACTGACACAAGATTGCTTCCACAGGGGTCGCAGCTCAACTCTGTCTGTGAGTACCGTAGGACCAAGTCAAGCTCCGCAAATATATTCATCAACAGTATGCCCAGTGTCCCCGGTGATAGCACTTCCGTTGACGGCGTCTTCTTTACCGGTGGGTTGGTTGAAATTGTCCACGTGAATGGTATGCGGGTAGATGGCATTTGTTGGAAATATTGAGAGGTGGATGAAGGATTGATTGTTTCTATGGGTGTGAGAAGGCTACTTATACCCCTATTTAACACTCATGCGGGGTAGTCTTTCAACACAGTGCTGCAGCAATTCCAACAGCATTGTCCTTGCAGGTTTCCGGCTCTTGCTTGCCGTCTTTGACCGTGATAGCGTCCAGAAGCTCTTTCGGTGGCAGTACATCGGCATGAGCTCTGACTGACTTTCCAAGCAAATATTTCTCCTTCCCGGGCTTATTCCACACCGTGGCGCGGTCGGGATGCCAATCCTTGATATCCTCGTACAGGAGAACGAGATCCTTCCCATCCATCACAGCTCTCACTCCTGTCACCGGGTTTTGCGTTAAATTCCAATCGAGCACATCTTCCATGTAGATTCGAGTGAGATTTTCCAGGTCCGTGAAGGTGTCATCTTCATTATTGTAGGCTCGATAGTCGTACACGGCCCACATGGATACTGGTTGGGTTGACACATTGAGCATACAGACGTATCGCGTAAGATGACCGTATTCCATCCCTCTGTTCTCCACGAACCATCCGATGGGTAAGAAGAAATCTCCACCATTCAATTTGGCCGAAGCGGGGTGCTTGGGAAGTGCAGACCTGAAGGTCTCGACAGCCTGGCATGGATATTTAGGGGTCACCCCTTCCGGGAGTTCTTCTCTGGGTGCGTACTTGAGCTGAAGATAGCTTCTTTCTTCGTCGAGTGCCATCGTTTCGGGACTGGATGCGAGTCAGATATACATGCGATGGCAAGAAAGATACTCCAAGGTAAGCTTACTGATCCAACGGGCCAAAGTCAACTTTTAGATCATACTCTATGTCATGATGTTCGAGAAGTACGATGTCCGATAGTGGTTCCTTGCAATATAGTAATTGAAATAGCTTCGCTCCATGATTTAGCGTAGAGAGCAAAGCTTCCTTGAGCTCAATAGTATTGGATTGGAGGATTGAGTGGTCTCATGAAGTATAAATTGATTACTTGATTGAATAGGAGAGACGGACTATCTAGCTAGGGGATAAAGAAACGCCAAGACTACGCTAAGACGCTTAGTCAGCTTGCGGCGTAAACGGCCTCCTATTAACTGAATTCCAATATTCTCATATAGTTTAAATAAAGACTATTTTCGCTATTAGTTTAACACTTTTATATAGTTCTTATTAAGATTATTTAATCGACTTATTATAGTTCTATTTAACGTATAAAGATTATAAATTTCTCGTTACTTAAGATCTTAATTAAATCGTTAGCGATTATTTAATTAATTACTACTTATTTAAATTAAACGACTTCAATCTCAATTTAATTACGCACGAAATATTATTAAATATTTATATACTTAATATATGAGTGAAAGCGAGAGTTCTTCGTGAGTGCTATAACTTTTTAATTATTAATCTTAATAAGAACTAGCTTATTAAGGAGACTTAATTCGATATCTAACTCTAATAATAAGCGTGTAAGTCATATAACTTTCTTAGCGATCTATATCTAAACTATATATTTAGTCTCGTATAAGAATAGAGTAATAAATTATTAACGCTTAAAGATTTAGCTAATAGAATCTTCGTATAATAGAAAAATATATGCTTCTAAGAATCGACGAGTCTTCTAATCGAAGACCTAATCTACGTCTATATATTTTATTAGATTATTAACTATTTCGTATATTATTTTATAGTCTAGCGTTTCTTTAAGATAACGAAGCATTTACTTAATCGTCGCGATATACTTGAAATTCGAGTTATAATTATATCGAGATAGTATCGTTACTACGTAGTAGATATCTAATCTAATTTGAATTATGAAATATATAATAAATTCTATTATAGACTAATATTTCTAAATAACCTCGAGACTAACTTTGTTTATTAGTTCTTTCTAAAGTTAAGTGCTTAATATTATCGATATAAGTATAATTATATAATTACTCATATTAAACCTAGCTAGAACCTTCTTTAAATACGTTATTTATATAACACGTATAATTCTTTTAATTCGATCTCTCTACATTTTTATATCTAAATAATATAAATATAAATCGAGATCGATTATTATAAATCGCTTACGAAGTTTCTATTTCAACTTCGCTATATGTTTGAATCCCTTGAGATTATATATTTAAATATTATTAATATATACACTTACTATAAGACGCGTAGTCTTATTAACGAAGAGTGAGTGATTTAATTCGATATATTTGAATTTCTTTAAGATAAGGAAGTCGCGAAGAGTGTAATATTATTCGCGGAGTGATTGCTTTAAGCTATATAGTGCTTTAAGTAATTAATATATTATATTTCTCACCTTATATTTTATTAAGTATTTAATATAAATAAGCTTCTTTAATAGAGCGTTTAGAAACGTAGTAATAACGTTTATCTACTTATAGTTTAGGTCGTAATACGCTATTATTGCGAATAGTACTTTAAATAATATGAACTTAACGACTAAAGCGAAGATTTGATCGTAGTTAATCTTATAGATCTACTCGAATCCCTATACTATTCAGCGAGCTTTATAGAGAATAAATTTATTTAACTTCTTCTTAATCTTATAGACTTATCTATTAATTAGTATTAGCATATTCTTTAATCTAAGAATTAATTCTTAGATATTTATAATAGCAAATAACTTTATTTATCAATTTATCGCTTTCTTTTACTATTTGACGTATAGATCACTTATAGCTTACTTATAAGTTAGGAATTCGTAGTTATCTACTTCCTTAGTCGCTTAATAACTTCTTATTTTAATTATCTTTTGAATAGTAGCTACGAGATTGAAATTCGACTCGAAATTATAATAATTTAGGTTTTCATAACTTAGGATAGCTAGCCTATAGTATAGGCGTTTAGCTTTTAGAGTCTTATTATATTTGATATAAGTAATAATTCTTTGGGTTTATATCTTAATATCGCTTTACTTCTTATTTAGAGAAGTCTTCTAAGAAGACTTAATGTCTCGCTTAGATCGCGAAGTATACGTTCTATCGATACTTGAATCTAAGTGTATTTCTAGGCTAGATAAAAGTATCTCTTAAATATCTTCTTTATCGAATACTTTTATATCTTTCGTATTCCCCATACTTGATTCTTTTGTTAGAATATTTCGAATATACTCGATATTTGAGATATTAGAGTGAGTATCACTTGAGTAAGTGTTATTCGTATATAGGTGCTTAGTCTAATTCTCCTCTATATCGAATACGTCTAATATAACGTTATCGCCGATAACCTTAGCTATCTAATAGCCGGTGTCTAATATAACGGAGATTATTATTCGTGACTTATTAAAATCCATATGAGACGCTCGCTCGACCCTATAAGTGGCTGGATTTTATACTTAAAAGATATTAGTTTCTTTATAGTCAATTAAGTAGCATCTCTTGCTACGCTTATCGAGCTTTTTTCGATTCTTCTTTAAGATATAAATTCAGGTCACGTAATTAATAATTCGCATATAGTTAAGAAACGGTTTTTCGTCGATTTAAGTCTCGTAAGATATAACGTCTTTAAGACATGATATAAGACTTTTATTCTTTTAATAGATTTTAATATATAGAAGTTCTAATTATAGATAGCGTGTTAGCTTAAAGTTAAATAGTATCGCTTTAACTCCATTTATAACAATTCGATTCTAAATCTCGCTAAGATTATTTTACTTTAATATATAAATCATAATAGATTTATAAATAATTTCGAAGTCCTTAAAATATTATTTGAATTTATTATTAATGAACTCGATATTATTATTAAAACGAACGATCTTAATCTTATAATTAGATTAAATCTTAATCTTAATTATTTACTAATAGAAAAACTTAAACGTCTCGTTTTTTTATTAATATATGAAGTATTAGATATGAAGAGTCGTCTAATTAGTAAGAAGCATATAGTATTTCGCTTCGTTAATAAACGATATATTAAACGATTCACTTAAATTTATATAAATTTTATCTAATTTCTCGAATACTTCGTATTATACTCTCTTTAAGACTTTTCTAGATAATTTAGTCTTAATGTAGATTTCGTAAATAGTCCTTATATAGAGCTTCTAAGTTAGTGTGATTCCTTTATTTATATTAATAAGCCACTTAAGATTCGCTTTATTAAGATAACTTATTCGTCGATATTAAAGCTTTATTACTTTCTTATTAATTAGACTAATTATTAGAGCTCTTATATTTTACTAAATAAGCATTATAATTCTAGTTATTAACTAAGTAACTTCGAGAATATAGATATTATTAATCTTAGAAGCACTCTTAATAAGCTTAATATCTCGAAAGATATAATAATCGTCTTCTTTAAACGAGATCGCGAATTCTTTTTAAGTTATTTAACTAATTAAGAATAGCCCGCATATAAGTGCTAGCATATATAGTACGTTATTAACGCTCACTACGTTGCTAGTTTTATTTGATACTAGTTATTTCATCTCAACTATATCGCGACCCTATATTTATACGATAATTTCATTAGCGATTGAGATTCTCGCTCGATATGACTAATACTTAGTGAACTCGTTCTTATTAAAGTATATGTGATTAATATAGCCCGAATCGATTATTTAATTATATGTTATATTAAGCGAAGTAGTTTTAATCGCATAGATTAGAATTTAAGTTGAAGTCTCATTAATGATTTAATCTTTAAAGATTTCTTTCTCGAAGTTTAGAGAAAGAGATAAAAATCTAGAGGTCTTCTAGCTAGTATCGCTAGTTAAATTCGCGTTAGAAATAAATTAAATTATTAACTTAATCTCCGCTTTCTTTTATTAAGAAGAAATTAAAATTAGATCTTAATCGAGAACGTAGTATATTAGCTCTTTAAGTGTCGCTTCTTCATTATATTTAGGTATAAGAATAACGACCTTTAGATCTTAATACTTATTATCTTCTTTAATATCTACTTCGTATATAATTAAGTAAGTTATAATTGAAATATAAGAAGTGTTATTATTGTTATTCATAAAATCGTTAGATCTCTCGCTATTAATTATATTCGCCTTAGGCTTATTCTTTTGACTTTTAGATATCTTTTTTAAATATAGAGTTTAATAGTTAAGTGACTAGTATCTCTTCTTCTTCTTATTAATTAATAAGATATACTTTAAGCACTTCGAAGCGTTATTATCTTCTTTATAGTTATTACTATTAAAATTCTTCGACGCTCGATTATTAATATTACTATTATTATTTCCTCGACTACGTCCGAAGATTCTTTTTTTACGATCTAAGTTATTATTAAATTTAGAGTTCTTATTCTCTTATTTCTTGAATCTCTTTATAGAAGCGACTATAGTCTATTTCTTAATATCTCGTTTAAGTAGTTAATCTTCTTCGTAAAGAAGCGTGATTATCTTATTAAAGTCGAATATATTATTAAGTTAAGTAATTAAGCGATATACGAAGTTCTTGTATTTTAAGTTTAAATTATTTAATAATAAGATTATTAGAATTTAATTCTCGATTAGCGCTTCTATTCGCTTAAGATCCTTAGATTTCATTCGAATATTAGCGATATAGATCTCGATTGAGTTTTCACTTATAGAAAGGAATATAGTCTATAGCTCTTGCAATTTTATGAATTATAAGACGAAGTTAGAGTTTAAGTAGTTCGTCTATAGCTTAATTTATTAATTTATAATTATATTATTCTTCTTAATTACTTCTATTAATTTCTTATTATATATTAAGTAAATAAGCTCCAAAGCTTAATTATTTTAATTCTTTTATATTTAAATAATTACTTAATAGATTAACGCTTATATATTCGTAGATATTAAATTATCAAGTAAATTCTTAAGGAAGACTTTAATTTCTTAATTAATTATCTTTTATAGATCGTAGTATTTAAAAGCACTTCTTATCTTCTTAAATTATAATTAATAGTTTTCTTATTCTTTAAGCTTAAGAAAGTTTCAGATCTATATCAACGCGTTCGCCTATATATTAAACGACTATATTATAGTTATATTAAGACCAGATATTATGAAAATCCTCGTTTAACTTTCATAAAAGACTAGATATTTAGAGATATTTAGGTATCTATTTTTCACACGCAGTTAGTTATTAATTAGATATCTATTTCTTAATTAATAATAATAAGATTATAGATATAGAATTCCGAGCTTATAATCTATTAAATTAAAGGATTAAGTAGTCTTATAAAGTATAAATTAATTGCTTAATTGAATAGAAGAGATGAACTATCTAGCTAGGGGATAGAGAAACGCCAAGACTACGCTAAGACGCTTAGTCAGCTTGCGGCGTAAACGGCCTCCTATTGGCTGAATTCCAACAAATAGGAGACTTCGAGGCCGAAACTTGGCTACTCAACGACATTATATCCAACGATGACGAAGAGTCAGATATCACGGATATTGGTAAGAGTGCTGACTCTGGGGCTGAGGGTACCAAGTAAGTATCGAGGAGGTCGTACACTTTGGCCTAAAATCGAAAGGTAGCTCTATGGTATAAGTGTGTGAAGAGGTAGAAGAAGGATTATGATAACAAAGAAAGCCAGGATTCAACTTGAAGAAGTAAGGTAAGCACATGGTGACAAAAGTCATGAAACACTGACCAAATGCTTTGGTGCGGATAGCCCTACTCTCCCTTTGGTTAGTGTGCGTGATAAAGAACAAAGAAAACACTAGTGTTCATTTTCAAGAGCGGAAACCTGCAGTGCTGGCACAACGTGTAGCAAATTATCTGCTCTACCGTATGAAGATGTGAATATTAACACCTTGTTTGACCGACCATCAAAGAGAACCGGGAAAGGTGTATGCAAGACATGGATCATTGGTTGCCATGGATCAACTCCACTCGGGACAGTCCCCCCCCCAATAGTCCCCCTTCATACTAATTTAACCCTAGCGGGTATACCCGATAAGGGTTCTACTCCCCCTCATTAATTGATTTTTGATCTAATTATTCTAGAATAAAAACTTCGTAATCGTTCAATTAACTAACTAATATTCTTCTTTCTAGACTTTATTATCTTCGTCTACTTTTTCATTAGCGTCTCTCTACGCTTAATAGCTTATTATATCTTAAGATTCGCGTTATAATCTTTTTAAGACTTTAATTCAATCTATTTAAAAAACTTAGTTATTAATTCTTATTTAACTCTAATTATTATAAAGCGAGTGAATTTCTTTAAGATTAAATTTAAATTCTTAAAAAGAATATATCTCTTTTACTATTTATAACGATTAAATTATTTTATAAGAAAAAATACTTTTATAGCTAATACGAAAGAAAGAAAGAGAAAATTATTAAAATTAACTTAATTATTTAGTAATAATTCGAATTATAATAAATTTAAGATATTAATACGATCTTTAGAAGATAATAAATTAAGATTCTAAATAAGCTAAATGCTTAAATATTAAATATCGCTATCGTTATTATTAGAGAAAATATTATTAAAATTAATAATCTTTTTTCGAGATATATCTTTATATTCTTTAAATTAATTTTATTATAAAGTAAAGACGAATATTTAATTAATCTTAATAAGCTTCGTATATCTTCTTTTTCTTTCTTCTTTAATTTCTTCTACTCGAACTTAAGAATAAATTATTATATCTTTAATATTAATAATCTCACATTTAATAAGTACTCGTCTTTAATTATTATTTTTCTTATACGTTAGATTTTAATTAGTTTTCTAAGTTATAGTAAATAAATTAGATAAAATAATCTTAAATCTCTTATACTTATTAATCTATACTCTTTTTATCTTCTAAATAGTTTTAATTATATTTTAAGCGAATTTCTTAGCGCGATAATTCTTAGAAATCTTCTTATAAAGTTTATAGATCTTAAATATATTTATTTTTAAATAGATTTAGTTCTCGGCGATTATATCTTAATAATATAAATATTAACGAAGTTTTATAATTATTCTCGCTATCTAATTAGCTATCGAATTAATTTTAAATATTATTAATATCGATTACAATAGCGTATATAGCTACTATAACGCTGGAATTAAAGATTATGTGAGGGCGCTTTCCAATTGTACCATAGGGTCAAAAATATGACTCATGGGTTCGGGTGCCGCGCTTTATACGAAGGCGCACCCTATTTGCCCATATGAAGCCCATACGGCGTACCCGGGACCCCACACTAGTACCCATATGGCTTCGTACAGCCTAACAGATTGTTTATTAATTTTGTCAAAAAGTAAATATTAGAAAATACTTAATTCTCTATTTATATTTTATTTCAACACGACTCTTAAAGAGAGAAGTGAGAATTTTTAAATCATGGCTTTTGTTTGCGGAAGCTAAGTGCGTAGTTGATCAGCGTGTCGCGGTTTTGTCACCCAGTTTTGGTGTGATTAGTGCGACAGCCGGATTCGAACCGCGACCCTTGTTTTGCAGGGCGGAATTCTGCCGGGGTTATTTCCGGATACTTTCCCACTCGGCTAACCGGGCTCCTAACCGGGCTTATAACCTGTCAAAAAGTGAATATTAGAAAATACTTAATTCTCTATTTATATTTTATTTCAATAAATTTACTATAATTTTCGAAGTCTTAATAAGCTATCTCGAATATAGTAGAGAGAGTGAAATAGGATTATTCGTAACAATAGCGCGATATAGTTAAAATTTATTTATTAGATCGTATCGTTTAAATAGAGAATATAACTTTTTATATTTATTCTCTAAAGATTCTTAAGAGACTCTATCTTAAACGTTTAAAATTTATTTCTTTACGACGATTAACTCTCTATAAATAAGTTTAATTATCTTATAAATTATTTAATTTATTAGATTATCGAAGAAGAATCTATTAGCGTAGATATTATAAGAATTATTTCTCTTCTAACGTTTTAAATTATATTTATACTTATAAACTATCTTATTTATTTTCTCGACAATCTTTTTAATTAATTAATCAATAGACGTATATTAATTAATAAAATTCTTAATTATTAAATAATAATTCTCGCCTCGTTAAATAAAACTATATTCTAGATTTAATAACTCTCTAACGTACGTTGCTACGAGTTAATATTTTTATCTCTAATAGAACTTAATTAGATAATTCTATTTATTTTAAAGTAGCTAATTAAGTAATAGATTCCGATTTCGCTTTAAATTAATATATATCTTAAACTTAACTTATTTTTATATTAAATTAGCAAGTATCTTTCTAATTTCAAGTGAATATTTCTCGCGAATAAGTCTCTTCTTAATAATCTTAATTGTATACTAGTTATATAGTTAAAGTAAAATAGTTAATTTTTAGATTATCTATATTCTCGTTTAAATTATTTTATCTTATTAATTCGTTAAAAGAGTTAATATAATAATTCTTTTCTTAATTATTATTACTATTAATCTCGTAATAAAGTTATTTGATAATATTACGAGATCTCTATAGTTTTTATAGAAGAATAAGTCTCTTATATATTAATATATAAATATAAAGATCTTAGTAAACTCTAACTCGATAAAATATTATATAATCGAAATACTTCTTAGAGTATTAATTACGTAACGAGTATTAATAGAGATAGACTATTCTTATTTATATTAAGAGTAATATTAATAATAATTACAAAATAATTAATAAATTATCTCGTAGAGCGAATTTACTTAGAACTCGTAAAGAAGAAGAACTTTACTTTCTATAATCGTCTAATATTTTTTATAATTATATATCTTTTCTTAATTTGAATCTTAAATTCTTTAATTTCAAGAATATATAAGATATATAATAGTTTCTTTTAGAATATTCTTTTTTAATCTCTATCGCGAAGATTATAGTACTTTTAAGATATACGTTTTAATTCTTTATTCTTTATAACTCTATGAAGATCTGCACGTAAAGTTCTGAATATGCGCTAAAAAGCTTGTCATGCTTGGTAATATTAAAAATATTAACATTTTACATATTTTCGATATTTGCGACATCAATGCGGTGCATATATAATATATAGTAGCGATGTCAATGCTCTATATATGAGGTATATACATACGAAGTGCATGCATTATAGCGATGTTACAGATATATATAGTAATAATGTTAATGCTAAGTATATTATCGTAATGGGAGAAAAGAAGAAGAATATTATAGATCTTTTAATAGAAGAAGAATTCTTAGTAGATTACAAAAAATAGTCTTCTCTAGAATCTTAAGTTCTTATAAGTATATTTAATACTTAGAGTATTAATTATAATAGTGAAATTAGACTTTAAGTACTTGCTTTAGCCGAAGCTAAAATTACTATTAAAATTATTACTATAGTGACTAAAATATTTCGTTATACTATTAGTCGTTTTTAGAAATAAGTTCGAGATAGAGAATATAATTCAAATATCTTTAAAAAGTTGTTATTATTCTATATTATAGATGTTCTAAGATCTAGTCGTTTTAGAGTTATTGTATTTAACTTGAAGAGTACTATCTTAATCGTTATACGAAAGAATCGCTATAATCGTGAAAAGATCTCTTTTATATTAGTCGCTAAGTAAGAAATCTACTCGATAATAATTCTAAAGATTCTCAAGAAGAATAACTTTCGGCCCTATAAGATTATTAAGAAATTATCTCTTACGAAGATTATAATAAAAGCTCGATATTAATTTACTTTACGATATCAAGACTAAATTATCGAGAACTAAAAAAACGTGATCTAAAGTAACAAAATAAGAGTGATCTTGAACTCTCGATGAGGGAGAGTGCGAGTATAGCGATAATCTCACGAAATCTTTATCAAATTCGCTATTCGTCGTCGTTTTATAGAAGCTATAAAATTTATATTCTAAGACTATTTTTTCTACGATAAGAAGAGATCTTATTACATCTGAAAGGTCGAAATAGTTAAAGAAAAGAAGATATATATCGAGGATCTCGAGCGTATTAATAAAGCTTTGAAATAGTAATAAGACGTAAGTCTAAGTGATATTTTACTGCAAAGATTAAAAAAATTATTTTTAAGAAGAAGAAAGAGAAAATTATATAATATTGATATTAAAAGAAGATTTATATTTCTTAATATTCTCGAGTTTCTTCGCTTATTAGACTTAGATTCTTATTTTAAAGCTTCTGAAATTCGCTTAGAAATGTAAATTAAATAGATTTCAAACTATTATCATGAAAGATAAGATCTCGATATATACCTCTAGATATTAAAAGCCAGTCTTTATATCCCTAGATATTCTTCGAATATTATAATGCGATAATTCTCTAGATCTAAATATAATTAAGCTATACTAACTCTAAATAAAGCGTTAAACTACTTAAAAAAACGTATTAAAAACTCGAAAGAAAATCGAATAGATATAAACTCTTTATTGAAAAGTAAAGCTTATATAGAAGAGGATTTAGAAATAAATAGAGCGAATATCTCGATATATTACCGAGGCTATTTATCTACGAGGGGGTAACGAGTATAGAGAGGGTCGTGAGAGAGATAATATACGATCGTATAACTCGATCGAGCGTGCGAATAATTATATTCGTAGCTACATGAAGAATAAGTACTAGAAAAATAAAGCTATTCAAGAACATTATCAAATGCCAAGCATGCCAAGCTTTTTAGCGCATGTTCAGGACTTTACGTGCAGATCTTCGTACAAGTCTCTTTAAACGATATTATTAATATTATAAAATCTCGTATTTATTCTTTAATATTAGATCTATTAGAATTTTAATAATAATACTTAATTAGTTAAAAAGAATCTTTTATTATATTATAATTATAATTATTATTAATTATATTAATTTATCACTTGATATCTCTTTTATAGTAGCGAACTTTAATCTTATATAAATAGAAGTTATAGTTAATATGCGTATAGAATCGTTATCGAGTCTTCTTAGTTAATTTATAAGTATTTCGAGTCTTCTTTCCTTAACGAGAGTACTTGATTTTGTTGAAATTTGACCCCCAATATTGGTGCAGGGATCATTCCCAGCCTTCTCGCGGCAGTCGCTTGACCAGCCACCTAATTTATATATTAAATAGTTCTGTTCCAGGGGAGTGTTGGAAAATAATCAATTATTCTTTCTATATTTTTCGATAGATTTATTGAATTTCACGCTTCTTATACTCGTTATAATCGAATACCATAGCGAAGCTTTAGAAATAAGATTATCCTTTTATTCAAAGAATAGCTATATTCTTATTATTAAATATCTCGTTAATTATAGAAAAACGCTTATGATTAACTAAAAATATAACGAATATACGTCTTTTCTTATTTATAATAGACGTAATATAATTAGAAGTATTTATAGTAAACGAATATAAAAGAGATTAAATATTTTAAATTAACTAAATTAATAAATTAAGTGAATTTTCATAAATAATTAAGAGGTAGAAGAAGAAGAACTAATTTAGATGAGTTCTAAGATAGTCGATATCGGGACTCTCTTAAAGCCTGATGCTTTTATAAATAATACGATAGGTCGACGCGGGCCTTCATCAATTTTTGATGCAGGGTTTACCTAAATGCGATATAGTCTAAAGCTAGTCAGTAGATTATGCGCCGAGAGGCTTATTTAGCGTGAAAGGGGACTGTGGAGGGGGACTGTCCCGAGTGGAGTTGGCCATGGATCATGACGAAAAAACGTCTGTGCATAAAGGGAACATGGCGTGACCTCTCCGGCATGCATATCACATTATTCTATTGTCTTTGTTTGTTACATTTACAGTTCGATGGAATGCTTCAAGGCATTGCTGCCCATGGGCCGCAATCATTCATAATCTTCGTCCTTGTCTCTGTATTAACTAGGTTCTCGCGCTTAGAAGCAGCTTTCACATTGTTGCGTGCGCCTTCTTTCCTCCCTTCCACTTCACTACACTCCGCTTCACTCCTTTCCTTCACTGATTGCATTTTCGATTCCAGCCTGCGCGAATAAATACTATCGCTACTCTGGCTGAAAGCATGCATACCTCTTCTTCTCTTCTTCTCTTCTCGTCTCTTCTCGTCTCTCCGCTTATCCTAGTTGGGCTTAGCTCAGCTCAGCGCGGAGTCAGGGAGATTAGGGTTTGAAGCTCTGTCCGTGCGGTCCGGTGCTTTGAGATGGGATTTCTAGGTTGGCAGGGCGGGAGGGAGGGATCGGTGCCGTGGGTTGGAGTGTGAAGTACCTTGAGGGTGGTAGATGAGAGTCTAGGGAATGGAGGAATCGTGTGGGGGAGGGGAATGGGATGGGGATGAGGGGTGTGAGTGAGATGTGGCGAGGTGGGCGGGATCGGTGGGATATGAGGGGGGATTGTGATGCTGTGGTGGCGGGGGAGAAGGAATGAGGGGACGATGGATTTGGATACTGGGCGAGAAGGGTGGATGGAGGGAGGCTATCTCAATGGAACGCTGGTGAAAGGGTTTGATGGAATGGCGGTAAAGTAGGCGGTTAGTTCTAGGAGGAAGGGGGTCTTTTTTTTTCTCTTTTTTTTCGCACAGTTGAAACGAGGCGGGGTTGAGAACAGCTACAGGACTCAGATTCATGAGGTAGCATGGGTTGACGAGAACTTGGTGCAGACAACAGTTTGGTACAATAAGGGGGAGGCAAGTCAATGTGAAGATGATTTTAGTAGGGCGCCTGTAGATCTTGGTCACATGACACTTGGCACATATTAAAAATGGGTGGTGCGGCTCGCGTCGGGCCGGCTTCTCTAAGGCTCCTTCTTCCATGAGGCTGGTTGCTCCTTCCATTTGATGATATATCAATACCAAACAGTCCCCCTCCCATAGTCCCCCGTCGCTCTAAATAAGCCTCCCGCAGGCTAGGCTTCAGCCTTTACCAAAAATGGGTTGGTCCCACATCAAAATTCGATAAGCGAGTGCGCAAGCACTCTGGGAGAAATTTCAACATGCCCAAATATCTTCGCATGCCTTTATGAATATTAACACACACACACAAAGTCCTCCCGTTGATCTACCTCTCTTATAGTTCACTTAGTATAAGTACACTCGAGTATACTACGTCCGTTGCAGACAAGAAAAGACGTATATTTGCTATCTTCTCAGCTATCTATAAGCTTGCTTCGATTAACGATAAGGTCTTTTCTAATAAGAAGGCGGCTATTCTTCGCCTAAAAGACTAATCCTACTATTAAGAATTTACTATAATACTCGATCATAACGAGCATAAGAAGCGTGAAATCCAATGAATACTATGCTCTCGTCAAGTACGAGAGAGAATTTAATAATTTAGAAGAGTTTGACCCTCTTTCTCTAATAACGCCGGCGATAGCGATAGCGATATTCAAGTTCTAGATACTTAGCCTATTCAGCAGTCTCAGTAATCCCTAAGTTTAGCGATATTCGAACAGTCTAATTTCGCCCATATCGATAATTTTAACGATAAATAGCCCTTATTAAAACTCCCTCCACCTCTTATAAAGTAATCGAATCGCTTTAGCCAGCAGCGAGCACTCGCTTACCGAATTTTAATGCGGGACCAACCCATTTTTGATAAAGACTAAAGCCTAGCCTACGGGAGGCTTATTTAGAGCGACGGGGGACTGTGAAAGAAGAACTGTCCGCAGTTAAGTTGTATCAATACTAACTATATGGCTAGATGAATTATCATGAGGCATGTATGTCGCTCTAAAAGAGAAGGCCGTAATAACGGGAAGTCCTGGGGACGTAGAATAGGGGCGCAGCGCAGGATTCGGCTAACTTGCCTTGCTACTCAAATTTGTATGGTAGCCCCATCAAAATAAGGATAGCTGGATAGAATATCTACAATATAGTGTCGCAATTATTTCATAAGGCCTATATGTGAATATATAACTTAATAAGTAGCTACTATATACTTATTTCTCGCTTTTAGGGAATTTCCTTAGTAAATAAACTATTTCTAGAATACGCTATTACTAAGACTTTCTCTTATTTATATTCTTATTAGATACTAATTTCTACTTAGACTTCTTTTTAATTAATTATATAATAGACTAAAGTATAATATTTAACGTAAATTCTCGAGATCTCTTCTAAAATAGATTTTTATTTTATTCTTATATCTTCTTTTTCTTGATTAAACGATTAAATTTAAATTTTATAAATATTAATAAAGCGAAGAAAGAAGGCGAAATAGCGAAGAACGTAGAAGTACTATTCTTACTTTCTTTAAATCGATCACGAGACTTCTAAGACTCTAAGATTAATTAAGTAATCGAAAGAGCTAGTTAAATAGTCGAGAGAGCTAGCTAAATAATCGAGAAAGGCGAAGAAAGACGAAGAGAAAGACGAAAAGTTAATAGAAGAGGAATCTAATAGATAGATCTTAATATCTACTTCTCCCGCTTCTTCTACTATCGGGCCTCTCTTTTAGAGATCTCCGCAGTCGTTATTTTACATATACTAGTCTTATTATACTTTTTTTTCTTCTATAGAACTATTTAATTTATTTACTTAGTAGAAGATAAGATTAAAAGCTCGATTAAGATTCTCTAAAGATTCTTTTAAATTACTATATAACTACTTACAACGTTAACTTGAAAAATCGTTAGCTAATTAGTTTACTAACGAGATAGCTTGTTATAAAGATCGTTTAGCTATACTATTAGGCTATACGAAGCCGTACGGGTACCTGTGGGGTGCGCCGTATGGGCTTCATATGGGCAAATAGGGTGCGCCTTCTATGAAGCGCGGCACCCGAACTCATAAGTTATATTTTTAGCTTTATAGTACAAGTGAAAAGCGTTCTCACATATACGAAGATCTTTAAATATCTATTTTTAATCTTATCTCGAAAGATCGATAAATCTATATTAGATAAATGAAGAGTCTCGTCGAAATAGCGAGATATAAAGATTCTAAAAGTCGAAATATCGTCTATTTATTAACGAAGATAAAATAATAACTAAGAAATAAGAAATTCTTTATTATATACTTGAAATAGAAGATATCTATAAGAAAGTAGATATCTAACTCTTCTTCTTCTTAATAAGCTTCTTAATTATTATTTACTTAAGATTAACACTCTCGATAGCAAATATCGTAATCTTTTTAATCACGATATAAGAGACTATAAAATTAATAACCCTAGATCGCTTAGTGCGCGATTTCGTAATCTTTAGTCGAAGATTCTTATATTAGAGTCTAAATGTTATTTATATCGTCTTAACTACGTTCTTTAAAATCGTCTATAAATTTATAATAATCTTATGAATAGAATATATACTCTCGTTACGCTAAGTGAAGAAATAATCTAGATTATAATAATTTCTAATATAGTAGATTATTATATTTAACTTCTTTAAGTATTAGTACTCCTAAAAGTACGTCTAATTCGTCTTATATAGTAGATTTAATAAATAATCGCGATTCTCTTATAATATCACAAAATTAGATAATTAAATTTAATTTTAGATCGTATTAGAAATATTCTCTCTTCTTTTATAAAAATAGTCTCGCTTAGATTAATTAACTCTAATTCGAATATTTTAAATAATATATTACATATATAGCTATAGTTAATAATTAGAGAGTATAAGAGAAAGAGAAGTAATAAAATCTTTAACTTAATCTAAAATATTAACTATAGACGAATTGCAATCGTTTTAAATAAGTTCTTTATAGATATTAAAGAAGTAGTTATAGAATATTTACAATTTCTAAATAGAGAAGAAGAATACGACGAGAAATAATTAATTTATATTAATAACGCCAACGATTATAAATAGAAGTAATTTATACGTATTCGTATTAAATATAGTATTATTCTAAATATAAAAATCGCTCGTAAATCTTTAAACTAATCTCTACTAATAATAATTAAATAAAACGATTTATTAAAGTACTCTCTTAATAGGAATTCTAAGCTTATTCTTAATAGATATATAGCGAACTTTAGCTATAAAATTTAAATTATCTAGATACTTTAATAGTCTAATAAGAATCTTATCACGAGATCGAGTAGTAAAGAATATTAAATTATAATATTTCTTCTTTTTAATATAAAATACTTCGTCTAATTTCTTAGACGTATTTTTTAAAATACGTATAAATTATTTATAGATAAATTCGAAGAAACGATAGATTTTAGTAAGTAAAATAATCTTCGTATAGTCTAATTATATTAGACTTGATCCTAGATTAGAGTCTTAGAGTTATATAGTAGTGTGAAATTAGAAAGATATATATTTCATATATAGATTGAATGATAAAATTAATTCTTAAGAAAGAAAGAAAGAAAACTTAGAAAGATCGCTTATTTAAGCTTGTCCGCCAAGGATTCGCTAAGTATACGTATATTAAGCGATTTAGGGTTTCCTCGCCTAGAACCTAAGATCTTATTTCTAATAATTATCTTCTCTTCTTAAAAATTCGTTCTTAAATTTAATATAATAAAAAAAATTAATGCTCTTAAAAGACTTATTAAAATTGTTTAAATTTAAAAAAGTAAGAAAAAGAGTTTCTCTTAATAGTACTTTATATATAAAATATATTATAAATATAAATAAAACGAAAGGCGATAGAATACGTAACGTTAGCAATTTTTTTTATACGCTTTATTATATAATTTCAATAATATATAAAAAAGATATTATCGTCGTGTTTTATATATACGACGCGTATAATACGCGTATATTAATAATAAAGTTATTAATAAAAGAATATTAACTTTTAAAAATTTTTTCTTCTCTTTATTATATATATTATTAATTATATAGTATCTACTTTATAAAAAATAAATTTATATTTTATATATATATAACACTTATTAAACGCCTATAAGATATCTACTAGCGTATTAATTATTATAAGTTTTCTAGAATTATAGATAATATATAGCGATTACTAATACGTTATTAGCTCGCTTAACATCTAATTACCATACGATTAGTAGACTCGTCAATAAGACTTATCGAGAATTCTTATTCGCGCTATATGCGATATACTTACGAGTATAAGTTCGAAGAATACGAAGTAATCTTTGACTCTAAGAATAATATGTTAATAAAATATATAATTTATAATAAATCGTGCTTCGATTACGTTATAGTAGATTAATATAAAGACTTCGAATATTTAGTATATTTTAAACGATCGTTATTTTAAATTCTTAAGTATTATAAATTATTATAAAAATAAATCACGTATTTAGACTTCGTCGCTACTTCGAAATCACGATAATTAATAATCTTAAATTAAGAAATTTCGAATATATTATAATTCTATAATTAATAAATATAATTAAAATATATAAAAAGATTCTTAATATATATAAGCGAGTTATCGATCGCTTCGACGATACGAAAAAATCGAATACTCTTAGCATTTAGATGAATTAAGTTAAGTCTCTTCGCGTAATCTCTATTGTTCTTATAGAAATTTTAAACGTATTACGCTATAGCGTATATATTTTTATAACTTAAGCGTATTTTAAGCGCGTTTAATTTATATTAATATTAACTTTAAATAAATCTTTTTATCTTAAATTTATCGATTATAAATTTAAAGTTCGATAATAACGATAAGAATAAAAAAGATAA
The DNA here is from genome assembly GCA_033085395.1 of Xanthoparmelia taractica. Lineage (NCBI taxonomy): Eukaryota > Fungi > Ascomycota > Lecanoromycetes > Lecanorales > Parmeliaceae > Xanthoparmelia > Xanthoparmelia taractica. Next base: position 36,106 of record JANQBS010000223.1, read on the forward strand.
TAAAGAGAGAGATAAGAATAACAACGAGAACGATTTTACGTCTTTTAGAAACTCTTAGCTTAATACGCTATTATTAATAAATAAAAACCTAAGCGTTTTCTCTTTCTTCTTTAATAATAATAATTTTCTCTTCTTTAATAATTAGAGATCTTATATTTTTTCACGTTTATTATTTAAGAAATTAAGAAGCCTCGTCGTGACTTCGAAGAAGAAGTCTCTTAATATATTAATAAAAGAATTTTAATAATCTAGCTTTTAATATTTATGTATTTTATATTAAATCTACGAATCATATATTATTTAGTCTTATTATTCTATATAATAAGAGTTTCTCGCCGTCTTTTAGAACGTCGTTAACTTTTCTTAATCGTTTTAATATTATTATTATTACGATAACTCGAGATTTAACTCTTTATAGTTTAGTCTCTTTGTTTTTAGACTCTTTTTTATTTTTAAAATTAATTAATCTTCGAGTTCTTTTTTTCGATATACGTTTCTTAGACTTTTCGATCTTATAATTCTTATTTATTAAACTTATTAATTATATCTTGCGTATTATCTATAGCTTCTTTATTAAGCTATTCGTTATACTCTTTAGAATAATCTTCTTATCGAATAAGATATTCTATCTTATTCTTTCGAATACGTTTCTTATATATAAACTTTATTGAATATTCTTCGTCTTCGTTTATAAGCTTAGAAATAAAGTATTTTAAAATATTTGAATTCTTTAGTCTTCGTTAATAGAATTCTAATAATAATATATAAAAGACGAGATAAATTCGATAGATTAGCGATAATTATAATCGATACGCTTATTTTTCGATATACTTTTATATTCGAAAAAAATTAATTAATTTATTAAAAAATTTCTTATTTAATCTCTTTTACTTTAAGTTCTTCGTAGAAAATATAATAAGATTATTATAATTAAACGTTTACGATTTATAATTCTTATTATAAGACTTCGTTTACGTTTTTTATACGCTTTATTAATATTTCTTAAGCTTTTATCGAATCGCGTCGAGTTCTTTAATATATTCTTTCGCTATAAGTATCTCTTTTTTAATAGCGCTATTTTTAGCGATTAACTTAAGTTTTAATTAATAATTATATATTATAAGAAATAAATTATAATCTATTATTTTATATTCGCTTCGATAATAAGCGAACTCGATAATTAATAAAAGATTTATTTAATTATCTTATCGCTCTAAATAATATACTTTAAGATAATATTTTAAAGTCTAATTTTATTATTTCGTCTATTTTTTAATTTAAGAATAAAAGATAATATATAATCTACGCTTTATATGTAATTAATAATAAATTTTTAATTAAAACGCACTTATAAAAATAAATTCTCGATTTATAATAATATCTTTAGATATTTTATATCGAAGTACGATTTCTTTTATAAATAACTCTTCGAATTATATCGTATTAATCGTCTTATTAATTAATAGATATCTTATTATTTTAATATATTTATCGATTACTATAAAAATTATATTATAAACGCGGTTTTTGCGCTTATTTAATGAAAGATCTATTATAAAGTTTATCGTAATTTTTCTTCACGATTTAATAAGTAGCGAAAGCGTACTTAACTTATTATAGAGACGATAGCGTTTTACTTTTATACGTTAATAGATATTGCATATATAAATATACTCTATAATATCTACTTTTATATTATCTTAATAATATTTTTTATTTATTAATTCGAGTGTCTTATCGATATTAAAATATCTCGTTATAAGATTATTATAATAACGCTTTAATAGCTCTTTATGAACTAAGTCTTCTTCGAGAATATATAATTTATTATTATATCTTAATAGTTCTTAATTATTTTAAATTCAAGCTTCGACGCTTCGCGTTTATTTATTCTACGCTTTATTAGCTTTATATTATTTAATAAGAGCGTTCTCTTATTAAAATATCTTTATAAATTTATAAATAAACTTATTATTTATATTATATATCGTTTCGCTAATTATTAATATCTCGATAATTAAATATAAAATAAGTTATTTATAATTAATAGTTTTAATAATAGAATTAAGTCGCTTATCGACTTCGTTACGTTTATATTAAATAAACGTCTCGCTTAAACTCCCTCTAATTTAAGATTAAGATTCTTTAAATTTCGAAAAATATATTACGTTTAAATAGATTTCTTATATTACTATAATTATTAAATTTTTAAGCGCTATCTTTTTTATAAACGCTTTTTCCCGCGAATTAATATCTTAGAAACTTAAGCTTTTTACGTATTTTTAGAACATAAAAAAATATTACGTAATATATTTATTAAAAACCCAATGAGAGTATGGGATATCCCATACCTTTCGATATAATATTCGAAAAACTAGTCCCATACCATCAAATATACTACAACTTTCCGACCCGTACTCTCGTTTATATTTAGATCGTTTAATATCACGAAATACTTACGATTAAAATTATATTATTTATACGTATAGCTTACGCTATCTTTGTATATTATTTTAATAATAATAAAAATAGAATTCGAAAGATATTTAACTTTAGTTAGCTTCTATTATAACGTAGAAAAGAATTTATTAATCGTATCGTTTTCGCTCTTATAGTCGAATCGTCTCGATAATATATTAGCGAAATTTATTTTACCCGATATATGCGAAATTAAGAAATTATAAAGCGATAGTATTATTATTTAACGAGCTTATCTACTATTTAATATTAACTATCTTATAAAATATTTTAAATTATTATAATTAATTAGAACTTTAATAAGATAAAAACTTCTTTCTAGATAATAACGTTAATATTTAAACATCTTTATAATTATAAGAAGTTCTTAATTATATATTTTATAGTTATATTTTACGTTGATTATCTTTCTCGAATAAAAAGTAACGAAATATTAATATTTATTTATATATAATTAAGTTAATATATATATTAAATTAAATAAAGAAGCGTCGATCTCGACTTAAATTATTAGTTAAAAATTAAAATATTTTAAGAGAGACACATTTATAAAGATCGTCTTTAGCTTTTGAAATATATATTTCGCGACTTCGGGTTATAGAAAGAGTCTTAACTTAATATTCTTTTCGCTTTTCTTAAGAAGTTTTATTAAAGAAATTATAATTTAAGAATAATAATAAATAAATCTTCGATAGAAGTTTATAAATTCTAAAAAAACTTATACGTCGTAATAACTCTTTAATCTCGATTATTCTTAAACTATAATTATTTTATATTTATTTATTACGACGTCGAAAGTAGATATTATAAAATTAAGAAATTTCACTTTAGTGACGAAGAATTCGTATTTCTTTAAATTTATATAAAGATCGTATCGCCGAAGTCGATTTAATATTTATTTTACGTGATTTAAATATTTATCTTTTAAATTAAAATAGATAAGAATATTATTTAAATATATTACGTAGAAACGATTTATTAGTTTTATTAAAATCTTATTAATATAAGCTTAAAAAATTATTAAGACGTTTATTAGTTCGAATAATATTATTATATACTCGAAATAATTATAACGAGTACGAAATATCGTTTTTCACTCGTTATTCTTACGAATTTATATTTAATAATAAACGTTCTTTAAATCGAATTTTATATATCGCTTAACGTCGTTTAGACGATTAAGCGTCTCGCTAATTAAGAATAATAAATAATAATTCTTAATAATTATCTTATTTAATTCACGATAGTCGATATATAAACGTAGTTCTTTATTTTTTTTTGAAATAAATAAGATAAGAACTTCTATTAAGCTCGTAGAATATCTAATTTAATTCTTTATTAGAACTTCGTCGAGATAGGTTTTTAATATCGTAAGCTCGACGTTAAATAAATTATATAGCGAATTAAATAAAGACTTCGCTATTATTTTAATAATATAATTATAATCTTTATATAATTATAATCTTTATATAACGAGAGTTATTCTATCTCTTTCAATAAAAATATATTTTCGTATTCTTTTAATTTATTAAAAAGCTTCTAAGTAATCTTCGCGCCGTCTATTCGAATATTCTATACTTTCGCTACGTTATAGATATATTTCTTCTACGTTAGAATATTCGCTATAATTAGAGCATAAAGAATTTTATAATTATTTAGAGTATTAATAAATTATTAAGATTTTAGAATCTTAAATAACTTATTTTTAACTTTGAAACGTTAGATTTAATCGACTATATTTATTTTAATATTCTTATCAATTAAAGTAGAAAAATCGAGTATTATTAAAAGTCTCTCTTTATTAATAATATAAAATATATATTCGTAATACTTGATACGACCTTAACTATTCCGCAATCGATATATTACTAAATAGATATCGTAATAATATATTAACTTATTATTTATTTAAATCGACTTTAATAAAGAATTATTAATTTTAATTAAATTATACTTAAGTGTAAAGCGCTATTTAAATATATTTATCTTAATATCAATATTAAAATAAAATTTATCGAAAACTAGCGACTCGTCTCGATTCTCTAGAAGTATTTTATTCTTATAAATTAATAATAAGATCGATACTACTTCTATTTTTATCCTCATCGCTATAAAGTCTTCGATAAGAATTTATCTTTTCCTAATAATTTTATCTCGTATAGCTTATATTTATTAATAAATTCAATTAAGATTTCGTTGAAATTACTCGTCTTTTATTTCTTCGATTTAATATAAGTATTAATATAATAATTATACCCTTTATAATTATAATATTAAATTTTACTAAGATTCTTCGACTTATCGCTCTTAGACTTATCGTCTTTAAATTATTTACTATTCGAATAAGATTTATTCTATCTTTATAATAATTATATTTCGTTATTATTTTTATATTAAGAATTTTAATTTCTTCGATTTTAATTTCCTTAAGAGATAGAAGTACTCTTAACTTTCTATTCTTTAGAAGAAGAATTTTATTTCCTTATATTATTTTTTAAGCGTATTATAAGCGTTAATAACTTATCTTACTTTATTAATACTATTTAAATATTAATTAATTTATAACGAAGTTCTAGACGAAGCTTCGTAAATAAATAATATACTTATTAATTCTCGATATAAAAATTTATTTACGCCTTTAGAGATCAAAGATAATTATTAAATTAACGCACTATTTAATTCTATCTTTATTAAGTATCGATATATTATTAAGCGACGTTAAGATCTCGATTTATTAAGTTCTTAATTTAATTTAATAGGAAATCGATAAACTTCTATTAAGTATAATAACGATCTAAATACTTATCTTTCTTATTAATTTAAAATTTTTTCTAATTATTATTAAAGAATTAACGTACTTAAAGAATTTTATTTTTTTTAATAAAGAAATTTTTCGACGTAAGACGAAATATCTTATTTACCTCTCGTACGAAGTCACTATATTCTCTAATCGACTTGTTATAATAGATTAATAATTTTTCTAATTTAATTAATTTACGAGATCGCGAGATAATATTATTAAGTTTAAGATTACGGGTCGGAAAGGTGTGGTATCTGTTGAATATAGTCGTTTTCAACTTTTTTTCAACTTTTTTTAAAAAATTATATCTTTTTAATCTATTTATAGAATTTTATAATTATATAAGCGTTCGCTTAAGCTTTTTACGTATGTTTAGAATATAAAAAATAGTACGTAATATATTTATTAAAAACCCCATGGGAGTATAGGATATCCCATATCTTTCGGTATGGTATTCGAAAAACTAGTCCCATACCGTCAAATATACCACACCTTTCCGACCCGTATTTAAGATCGAAATTAGCGATTCGTTTCGTATCTCGAGTTATATATAATTTAAGTATATTACTTTTATTATTGCGACTACGATCTATAGACGTTTAATCTCGTTTAAGTATATTAATTTCTATTTCGAGAAATTTAAGTCGAGGCTATTATATAAAATAATTTTATTTACGAGTAACGCGCGCGATTCTTTCGTTTAGAATATACATATTTTACTTATTTATATCTTACTCTTCGTTAGATATACTTTTTTAATTATTATTAATATTATTTTCGTCGTTATTATTATTACTCGATTCTTTATCGAGATTATTATCGACGACTTTAATACAAATCTCTATATTAAGATCTAAAATATAATTTAATTCTTTAAGTTAAATCGTAATAATATTTTAATTTAATATTATATTCGACGACGAGAATTCGTTTTGAGACCGCAACGTCTACGCTTTACTCGTAATTATTATATTAATTTCGAATCGCTATCTTCAAGAAGAGTTAAAAGAATTAGAATTATTAGACTTAATTCTAAATTAGAGTCTTAGAGTTATATAATAATATAGAATTAGAAAGATATATATTTTATATATAGATTCGATGATAAAATGTATTTTTAAGAAAGAAAGAAAGAAAACTTAGGGAGATCGCTTATTTAAGCTTATCCGCCAAGGGTTCGTTAAGTATATATATATTAAGCGATTTAGAGTTTCCTCGCCTAGGGCCTAAGATCTTATTTCTAATAAATTAATATTATTAATAAATCTTATAGTCTAAAGAATTAGAAGAGACGTTATAATTATACTTCTATTACTTAAGATCTAGAATCTAAGTTTTATTACTTCTATCGCGTTTAAGATTCTTATAAACTATAGATATACGCTATTTGTAGCCCTTAATTTTAATTCTAGTTCTTTCTTATAATTATATAATATTATACTCTAAATTCTTCTTCTTCTTATACTTTAATAACTTTCTTTAATTCTTAATCTCGACGAAGTAATAAATACACTTATAAATTCTATCGAAATCTATCTTCTTATACTAATTAATTACGATCGTAAATCTCTAATTAAATACGTAGTTCTATAAGCGAGTTTAGATATTATTAAATATATTAAACGTCTTATTTTTATTAAGCGAAAGAATATAAGAGAGAGAAATACGATTAATTATACGCTAAAGAATAAAATAAAAATCTTCTTTAAAATAGAGATAGAATATTTAAATAAAATCTATAATTACGATAATAAGATTAAATAAGTCGTTAACGACGATAATAAGATTTATAAAAAGAGAGAGATATATATCTATAATAAGATTTATAATTATAATTATTATAAAGTAAGATATAAATATTAGAGTTAATTTAATTAACTTAATGTGAATTAATTAAATATTTCCTGACCCTAACCCTAACCCACGTGATCGCAAAGGCCGGGACTTCGAGCAATGGTTCCTCACTCGTCGCTCGGTGAGGCTATACGAGGAACACGTCGAACTCACACTTTCAGCATCCAAAACAGATCCCTTTCGTCAAGGAATAACACTCACTATTGCGGCGTCAAATAATAACGCTTATACAGTGAAGACCTTACGACACCTCTTCAGATGAAAGGTCTCATCAAATAGCCCCCTCTTTTAATCAGACAAGGGCTCTTTCACTAGAGAGCTAATTATCGGCCAACTCCGCCAAATACTAACCTCGCTCGGTGTAAGGGGTCATTATTCAGGACACTCCTTCCGCAGAGAGACTACTACTTCAGCACGCGAGGCGGGCCTCAGCGACGATGAGATCATGCTATTGAAACGCTGGAAGTCCGATTCCTATCGCCTCTATATCACTACCCACCCCGAGCGAATACTCATTATATCACGAAGGCACCAGCACCTTTCGTCCCATCAGCGCTAGTGCTAGCGATGCTCGCATCGTCAGGCCGCCATGCGAAGCCTTCTGTGGGGCCCCCACATAACGTTTTTTTGGCTGTTTGAGAGTTTTCTAGCGCTGGGGCACGTCCAGGGGCCCATCTAGGCCTGCTAACGACCTAGCTAAGCCTACTGACTGCTGGCCTTAGCGTTGGGACGGCCCAATCAACTATCTACAGTACTGCTTGGTCCCGATGTGTATGCCTTCATGAATGAGAACACTAAACTTGAATTTTGGTGGGGCTACTATACAAATCTAAGTAGCTAGGTAAAATTAAGCGAATCCTGCGCTGCGCCCCTGTCCTGCGCCCCCAGGACTTCCCGCCGCAATGACCGGTTCTGAGATTTTACGACTCGTTCATCATTACCTTTATGTGGTACATCAGGTAAACAAATTAATTGTTGCAGGCTATGTCAGCCCTTGCGTTTCTCTGCTGGGAATGATGGCTGGCATGAAAATGGAAACCCTGTCAATAACTAATCAAGGAGATGGCATATGCAATCCGCGTCACTATAGGCTGGGCATAGCTCAGCCGCAATCCTCAACGCCTGAGGCCTGCAAGGCTACGGCGTCAGAACACTTGTTCGTCTCAGATTGTGGAGTGACGTGGCATCTATCGTCTTAATGAAGACCTCCAACTGCGACTCATCGCCATGATCAATACGTTTGCTGTCCTTGTCGCCATCGACTTTGGAAACACCAGCAAGCCGAAGAAGCCAGGATAGCCTTGTGTTTTGCTGCAATCAATCAATGCAAATATGGATTACATGATGTCACCCCGAAAGAGCCTGTTGCAGGACTGCCCGGTATCTCCTCAACGTGGACCGTTGTACGCATCACGAAATGTCGACTCAGGGCCTAGTACAACAGGGATATCCAGCGTCAGCGAGTAAGTATCCGTTGCCACAAAGGTAGTCCTGAATCTGAAGCTCACATTCAGAGTGAAGGTCAATTCTAAATGAAGAACCCCCCTCTTTGACATGCCTCGATCAAAACGATTCCAACAGAGACCTCAACAAAGCATTGCCCAGCGCGCCTAGTCGAATACACTCCGTCCGTCACAGTCTTTTGACTCTCTGGTACCGTCGGCTGAGGAAGATGGAGGGCTACCACTTCGGTGTAACTTGCTGTGCAGTGGTCGCCGCTGTGGTCCTTATCATGAATGCCATCTTCACGATATGGGCAGTTTCAAGTTGTGGGGCCCAGAACGGCCTTGGAACGCTCCATGACGGGAGTTGTAAAAGGATCACGACGCTTACATTCTGGGCGCATCTTGCTATCAACGTTCTCAGTACGTTGCTGCTAGGTGCGAGTAACTATAGCATGCAGTGCCTGTCTTCCCCTACACGCAACGAAATCGATAAGGCTCACGGCAAAGGCGTCTGGTTGGATATCGGAGTCCCTAGTGTAAGAAATTTGCGGTGGCTTTCAACAACCCGAATCATCCTTTGGTGGCTGCTTGCTGTCTCATCCGTACCTCTACATCTATTATACAACAGTGCAGTCTTCTCCACTTTGGGTAGTCATCAGTACACCTATTTTCTCGTCTCGAGCGAGTTCTGCGACGGGGCACCATTCAGTTATCCGAGTCATTATGCCGGGGATTCGGTTTACCGCGCGATCAAGGCTTTGGAAGCTTACCAGAAGAACCGAACGTCTTTAAAGAGACTCGAGAGAGAAAAATGTGTAGAGGTTTATTCTGCGCCAATCATCTCCTCTAATTCAGACTTGCTTCTGGTCTCTAATATCTCAAACTTCACTAACTCCTTACTTACCTTTGGCATTGTCTTGCCGAAACTGAATGCTGAAACTTATGGAGATTCCGAGCCAGGAGCCTTGTTTATTCCAGCGCCTGGTCTTGGATATAACAACGCCTACGTAAACCTTTCTGATACTCAAGGATGGCTCCAGTACTGTCTTAGCGTCCCCGCAGAGGAGCATTGCAAGATACAGTTCAGTCTAGCGATCATGATTGCCGTCATTGTATGCAATCTGATAAAGTCTATTTGTATGAGCATGATCGCTTGGAACCGAGGCCCTGAGCCCCTAGTGACCCTTGGTGATGCAATTGCCTCCTTCTTGGATCGACCCGACGTGACAACGGAAGGAGGTTGCATAGCAGCCAGGCTTCGATTCGAAAAGAGCAAATCTTGGAACTTACTTCCTTCCAGATGGGACCCGAAACGTTTGCGCTGGTTCAGGGCCGCCAGCAGAAGAAGATGGGTCGTTTGTAATATTCTGTAAGTTTCCGCAAGCTCCTCTGTCGCTATCGCCTTGTTCTACCTAACCAAACGATGTCTCGACGAAATCCGCAGTTATATATTTCTCGCCATGTAGATAATCATCTGCACTTTACAAAGGATCTGCATATCTGTTTATAGCTTTCGTTTTCCGCGCAGCTGACCGCTGATCGCTAAATAGATGTGTATCGACTCTCATAGTTTCTTGCGCTCTCCTAAACCAAGGTCTAAAAAACAAGGCTCTAAACAGCCGGTCGGTGTCACACCTCTGGTCGCTTGGTTTCGGCAATGTCAGTCCTGAAACTTTAATCGCTATCAACCACAGGCTGAACTGGTCCGGCCCTGCTGGGTTGATCTTCACAGTGCTCCTTGCAAACTCATCTCAGATTATCCTTTCATTCCTATACTTCGCATACAACGGAATATTCACCTGCATGTTACTGGCCAAGGAATGGAGCGCATTCGCATCGAAAAGAACTTTCCTGAGAGTAACAACACCTATAGGACGGCAGCGAAGTACCTATCGTCTGCAACTACCATACCGATACGGCGTTCCACTCCTCGTAGGATCAGGGGCTCTGCACTGGCTCGTCTCCCAATCTATCTTCCTTGCCCGTGTTACCGTTATCGATTCTATGGATTTTGAAAACCCTTATGATGCAATTTCGACCTGCGGCTACTCACCAATGGCTTTAATCTTTGTCGTCATTCTTGGATCTATCATCGTACTGGTGGGTATCGCCTACGGCTTTCGAAAGACCAGCGGTGGTATTCCTCTCGTCGGCAGCTGCAGTGCCGCAATCAGCGCAGCTTGTCATCCGCCAACGGCAGACGTGAATGCGTCGTCAAAACGTGTCATGTGGGGCGCGGTGGCAGCGAAAAACATCAACGATTCAGACGATAGGGTTGGCCATTGCAGCTTCACCAGTTTCGAGGTGGAGGCGCCTATCGTGGGGAGATTGTACGCTGGGCAATAGATGCAATGAGGATAATGTTCGTTTGGAATCCTCTTTGCTCTGATGAAAGCGGTGTTGATCCCCATCATTTCCACAATGCTCACGATGAGGACGTTTCGAGGGATATGATTATACGAACCCTGCATCAAATCGGCGTTTATGTTTTTAAGGCTTTAGACAAGGCGTGATGAGCCAGCGTATGGCTTCATGATATACCATTTCTATCTTTATACTCAGGAGCCCTATAGAGATATCGTATCTAAACCTGACTCTATACTCCTATCTCGTCTCTATCTTTAGCGGACGTAGTTAAAAAACAAAGCATTTTCGGACTCTCTGGTATAGACCAGCCCTCATCGTCGCCTTTGATAAAGCGCTATTACCAGGTAAATGGAACGTTTTGGACATTGATAGATTTTCTTCTGTCGAAACGAAGCGCAATATCTTAGAAGTCTCGTCTCATTTCGGTGGTCTGACGTCCGGCGCTTACAAGACTTGATAATCTACACTCGCTTTCCTGGTACCTGAATCTCTCAAACGTCTTCGTTTGCGTCTTTGACTTTAGGAGACTAGTGCTTCCGCAGGTTCCATAGAGCGAGATCCAACCGCCGACTGCTCAGGTAGAATTGAATCTGTAGCTAAGCAATCAGAATTTTCTCCCTGAGAAGGCTTCGAGAGGATCGTGAACTACTGGACTTTCGAGTCTATTTCCCAGGAGTTGTTTGTGAAAGACTCCGCTAGAGTCATTGCGGGCATCGTGGAGTGGTATTTGGTCCCCGGGCAGGAGCACTTTGCAAGGATCCCGGGTGTGTATATGGTGGAGGGTTGAGGATTCTGTTGTGTAAATCGGTTTCTGGCTACGGTCCCGATGATATATGGTCTTAAGGCCTGGGTACTTTGAAACACATCTCCCTCGGGCTACTAACTAGCAAGACAGCGGAGTTCGCACTAATACTTGACTTCTTATGGAGCGCTTGCCAATGTCCACGCGCTTGCCTACATAGATTTTCTACTCGCCGCCGCTAAGTGAAGAAAAGCTACAGCATCTACAATACCCTGGCTTCAGGCACTCTAGAACAACGTGGTCAAACCAGGCTGAGCACGTCAATATGGGACGTAAGCAGTGATGCTGAAGCCTCAGATGTAAACGGGGAGTGAGTGCCCTGACAGATCCTCGTGCCGGCCGTAACCTCCTCCCACAAGAACGGGCGGTGTCGCATGCTTACGTAGCTACCAGCTCACACCGAGTTTGGTCCGGAGAAGGAAAGAGAGGCCAATCTTTGCGTAGAACCGAGATCGCCTTCCGGGCCTGTCGCTACGAGAGCCATCTGCCGAATTGCCAAGCTTCTCCACATCCGGGCGGGAGAGGACGATGCAACCGGTGTCTCTAGGAATTCAAAGGGCCTTTCGTCCTTTGAGGGCTTTTTGGCCATAATCAAGACCTGATATCAAGCTGTGGCTGCGTATGTTGAGTCGGAAACGAACTTCAGGGGCAGGAACCGCTTATTAAGTGGATTCGATATCGCCGTTGGCTGTGTCAAACATGATTTTGTAACCATCAATAGGCTGCAGTTGTTACGCACCTTCTGCAATATGAAGCTTATCAGTACCTTCGTAGGCATAGGGGCCTCAGGAATTTGAGTAGAGCTAACCTTGGTATGCACGTCGACAAATGAATCGGCGAGGCGCTGGTGAAAAAACGTTTCACACTCGCCTCGCTTAAGAAATATTGAGGCGGTCTTACTGGTTGTAGCTAGTGTTAAATATTTAGAGTAAGGGAGAAGCCGTCTGACTGCAGATTTGCTACATAAAAGCCGTCTCACTGCATTGAAGTCGGCATGCGCAATATGAGATCCGTCTGACTGCAGAATTTGGATCTTCACCGAAAGTGAGGAGAGTGGGGTGCGTGCTTGTTTAGCATCAAGGAGTTTGCCCTCTGTTTTCGATTTGAGCCAAGGAATGGTCTTAGGTGTCTGACTGCAACGACTACGGCCGCAGTGTGATTCCCTCCTGCGGGGCCAAGCCCTCGTGACGAACTGCCACAATCATTCCTCTCGGAGATAACGCTTCTCCTCACAAGGTTGTCCCTCCTGCAACGAAGTAGACGCAAGACTAACATGATGCTCGTCCGCGCCTCAATACCGGTACATGGTATTATGAGTGCAAGTCCAAGGCACGTTCGTTCTCAATCGCAATCTCAAGTAAGCAGACAATGCACAGCAAGCAGCGAGCCCTCTTCTAACACCTGCCCTATAGCTTACCTTCTCATCGCCACTGCCTGAACTCCGACAGAACACGAACAGACGCAAGAGGAGGGCTTCTTCTGAAGCTGGAGTAAGAGCAGAGGAACATAGACGGACGGCCGCTGCTGAGCTGCTCCAATTGATAACCCTACCCACAAGGAGGACTTCTCCTGCGGCTGAAGAAAGACCTGGAATCACAGACTGACGGCTACTTGTGAGGCTTGGTTGAAATGCTCTTTAGCTCAACGATGACCATACGCAAACGCACTGTCATCTACAAGGGGGGTGTCAAGTGTTAGCCTGGGCGAAAATTTCGGTAGGGGATGTCACAAAGCGGACAGCCGTACAGTCACCATCATCAAGTGTAAGTGCTCAATGTCGTCTACTCCGTTTGGGCAGCGCTCGCCCATGCTGATGCCGCTTTTAGTCAAAAGTCCAAGCTATAAGACTCTGAGAGGTCGGGAAGGTATTCGGTCTACATGTTTGGAGATAAGAGCGTTGGTCGACCTTCTCGTAATCAACCTTGGGTACTGACATCTCGCCTCTCGACCAACCTTTCCCCGGTCCTTCTTCGCTTTCATTTCCACATCATCAGTTACCACCTTTCCCTCCCACGATATTCATAGTGACGAAGATGGGCGTCAAGAGCTGCCTTACCTCGCTTGAAGTCCCTCGACTGTGAAGCACCCACTGCTAGCAGCCTCTTCCCCTGACAACGATCAGGCCTGAGCTCTGCTTCGGAACCTAGGATCTTTCCTCGACACGTTCTGAACCTCAGACCTTCGTCGCGAATCATGGAAATGGGCGCTCAAAGAGGTGGGTCCGGCCAACGTATCTATGTATCATACATTCGGTGGAGATGTCCGGCATGGATGGAGAAAAAGCGCAGACTCGCGAATACTGGAGATAATGGAAGTGGATTAAGACGGGCGGGCTGAATAAGGGACAAGAGCTGGATGGGACCTTACAGCTGGAAGGACTAGGAGCGTTTAGAGTTCTGGATGTGGTAAGCTTTATTGCGAAAATACGGTCGCTCTGCACTCCCACAACTGGGACAAAAATGATTGCGGAGGCTGATACGGTCACAGAGGTGCACGTATCCTGCCGGTGAAATATCCTCGTCGCGAGAGTCTTTAGAAGAACTTAAGAGCTTCCGGGTTCAAGGAGTTGGATGAAGGAGGAATATGGTCAGGGAGGAAATCGGGAGTTATGAAAGGGCCTAGAATGACTTTCCAGCCACGGCTACCATGTACGACCCGCGTTATAGTTATGCTTCTCCGCTAGCCGGTGTGCAACATGCTTATCCCGCTCGATGCTCGCTGCAATGCAGATATCCACCGCGAAGACCAAAAAGTACCCTCTTGGCAAGCGAAGTCTTTATCTACTATTTTCGCTGTACATTTGTTCCCAATGACTCAACAGGGCTTGGTGGCCGGATCAAGGGAGATACACGTCGCAGCGCAACCCTCGTAAGCAAAATAAAGATCAGGATTTCGGGCAACCAATGAGCTCGCGACTTGGGCCCTACCAAGTCCCTTTACAGAATCGATGGGATGACGAGATCCACGTTTGAGGCGCAAGAGACTCCGCTACCTGTCCTGGGAGCCAGTGAGACAGGAAAGCTAATGCAAGCCATCATTACGGCGTAGGTGCTGCGGAATTCCTTGGGGCTTTGAAAGCTGGGCACCGACTTATTTTGTCTGTCTAAGGCCAAATCTGACCTTTCAAAGTGGGCTGAAAAAAGTAAGGTTGGCGAGTAGTCACTTATCCTCGCCCGCTTTGCTACTTACTAGCACGGCTCTGTGGGAATACATGAATTACGCCGTCATCTTCATCGCTGTGGACAACGTGCCCAATAGTCCGACTAGTCCAGCCGGACTATCAGTCCTAGACTAGTCCGGACTGATAGTCTATAGACTAGTTCACCAATAAATTAAACGGTCCATAGACTAGTCCAGGTGTTTGGACGAACTGATTGAACTAATAGTCTGAAAGTAGATTGATGATGATTTTTGGTGATGGTGTTTTAGAACTTTTATGTGTTTTCTGGGGCTAAACATACGATTTCAGACCAACGGGCCCGCCTTAAAGACACAACTATCGAGTTATTGAAGTGTTTGAAGTCCTGATTCCGAATTGAGATCTTTACGAAAGAAGATCTATATGCTATTATTGATACTATGAATAAGGGAGAGATGAAGGCTCTAAAAGATCTAGAAGAAGCTATGGACTACTAGTTGAACTAGTCCAAATCGAGTTGAACGATCCAGATTTTGGACGAACTGTGGACTGTGTAAATAGCTTCATTTCGGACCAGTCTAGGTATCTGGACGGACTATTAGGACTATTGGGCACGTTGGCTGTGGAGCATGCGGTACATCGATTTAGCTAGTCTACGTTAAGCCACTCTAACACATGTCATCATTAAGTTGCGGGCTTTTTGCATTCTTAGCTTTGCTGACAATGCATAAAATACCCGTTCCAAGAAGCGAATCATTCTCCTCCACGGAGGCCGAGGTCATCACGGCTCCACTATGCTTACTAGGCTGACTAATATGGCCTGATTTATATCCAGCAGCTTCCTTCTGGAGTATCTTCGACTCACAGCATCCTTTCCTACCCATCGGCATTGCGCGCTGTCCAGGATCGCGCCGTCGACTGATGTATTCAAGAAGCCTCAGTCCCACCCATGGAGGTGATATGGGTGTTAAAGCGATTGTCATTGATAGTGTACTTCTAAGTCTTGCCACTATCGCTATTAGCATCCGGTTATATTCTAGAAAGCTTCAGCGCCATAGTCTACTGTTGAACGACTACGCCGCAATGCTCGCGTGGGTGCGAACAATGACCCAACACCATCATGAGCCGCCGGCTGATAATGCAGATTCTCGCAGCTAGCCTAGTCATAGCGTCAAATATAGGTAAGTTTTCCTTGATTTCTTGGGTTACTTTCTGATCACCAAAAGTGATAAGTCGCTACGGTGCTGGTTTTAACTCTATGAACCAAGCGAATTTACCGGATGTTTTGAAGGTATGCTAAGAAATGATGTGTGAGCATCTTCACCTGCGGTTGATCCAGTGCTAATGTTTCTTACTTAGGCGTATCTGGCTGCGGATATTATTTGGGCGGCATCCAACACATCGATCAAGGTCTCCGTTGTACATTTCTACATCACGATATTTCGCTCGAATCGAACATTCCTTGTAGTCGCATACCTAGTCATGTTTTTTGTCATGGCCCTTGGTGTCGCGATCGTCATCGGTGATCTTTTGATTTGCCGCCCGCTCTCCCCAGAGTGGCATCTTGTCCACCCAGGAGTTTGCAACCATCGTCGCGAATTGACGATCGCTTTCAACAGCGGGAGTATAGCCACGGATCTATTCATCATTCTTCTGCCGATGCCATTGGTTTGGGGTTAAGAATGGGCACACGGAGGAAGATAGAGGTCACAGTTGTCTTTGCTCTTGGCTGGCTGTGCGTTCCCAGACATCTGCCGCCGTGTTCAATGGAGCTGACTGCTGTTCTCACAGCGTATGCGCTGTCACCGTTATCCGTCTCTTTGCTCAGCTAAGAGACAAGGACTACGTCGATAATATCCCGCTTATCAGTATTATGTCGATATTAGAACCTTTGCTTGGTATCATTGTCGCTTGTTTACCACTCTTTCGGCCTACTATCAAAAAGGTCGCTAGCCAAATGAAGTGGGCCAGGTCAGAAACACCCAATGTCATTTCGAGCACCATGGCCCGGTTGCGCTTGAAGAGAGCAAAGGGCTCTGTCTTCCAACGCTTTGATGACTCCTTGCTACTCACTGGACTGGAGGACCATAGAACCCAGGCTCATAGCACTGGTCCAATCGGCCATGTTTGTTCTCTCGAAGGCGACGTCGCGGCCTCTGGGACTAGGAACTCACCGCAGTCTTCAAACACGGTTAAGCAGGACTTTGAGGTTCGATCTGGCGAGGCAACATCTCTGGAATCAACGGTTTAGGTCTGACCACTACATACCTCTGACGCTACTATGATGAGACCGCATGTATATTACTCATTACATATCTTTGGAGAGATGGACTGCGGGTTACTTAGTATACCTGCCTTATCTTAAAAAGCCAAGTAAAAGTTTTCGAAGCCAAAAAGATGCTCCCTCTGTCTCTACACGGTCCCTTTTCTGATCCCTGATCGCCCTACGAGTCTTAGTGAACAGTATCTCCTCCTCCCGCCCTAACGCTCCTTTGATAATCCACGATGTAGGACAAAGGGTCTCTCTTATATGAATGATACTTCAATCTATAGCCATAGCTCATACTATCAAAACGGCAACTGTCGCCATCGCCTGCTCCACCTTTTTGTGTATCCCGGATCGATGGGTGGAACAGTATACGGATAAGTGACTGGATGGATAGATAGATGGGTGGGTGGAAGGTTGCAGGCTGTGTTAGAGTGTTAGAGCTTAGAAATAAAATAAGAGGGGGAGGGAAGTAAGAAAGAGGGAGAGAGAGAGAAAGAAGAAGAAGAAGAAGAAGAAGGGTCCTGCTGTACGTGGGATACGATCATAATCAAGGGTAGACTTTCCTGCCAACCCATGCCCCAGCCACCATCAGGTACAATACGAGATGTGCGTACGTTTAGCAAATCATAGCGTTCCTATCCGTCTAAACTGGCTCGGGGTGCATCGAATACATGAAAAAGGGTGTAGTTGTTGCAGTGAGCTCCTGGACGGATGATGAGAGGGTCTCGTACTATTTTCGACGCTCACCCGCCGCGTTTGAGACCGTGCTGGCTGCTGTTCTTAGGAATTGGCCAGGAATGGACAGCCGGTGGTCGATGGTCTGGACGCGGGAGCTCAGTCTTCCAAAATCCGCCCTAAGAGGAACGAGTGGTGTCGTCTTGTCCGTGAGGGCGGGGGTCGATCTCTGGCTAATAGCACGATGTTACCGACGAGGTGGTTGAGGAGGTTGGTGATGACTTTCTTGGGGGAATATACGTATTTGTGTAGGCGGGCGAGTGTTGGACCGGATCGATAGGGAGGTGCTATCTGTATCAACTTGTGTTGTGGTTTACCATGGAAGAAAGAATGCGGGGATTTGCGAATCTTAAAAGATGGGTCCGTCTCGGGCCAGTGATATCGTCTTGAGCTCGTGATGCAGCATTCGTCACTGTTATTGCAGCTGCAAGTCAGCAAGGCCCAGGTGGAGCATCCTCGACAGCGATAGGTTCGGAGGTTTCAATTGGAGACTCTACGTATCAAGACTTGAAATACTAGGTCCATTCCTGAGTTCGGTTATGATGCGTAAGCATACACTATGTCCTATTTGCCAGAGACAAACATAGTAGAAAATGCGATCCCCGATCCAAACAAACCATAACCTAGCCAAACTATTTGGGGGGCCACGACCACGCCACGCTAGACCAGCTCAACAGTCTCTCGTAGCGTGTATACGGTTACATGGACTGGACACTCTCCGATTTTGCAACAGATACTGCCACGTCACTACTGGGTGCACCTCCACTGCCTCTATCTATTTTTGGGAACCTGATGTCGCCCGCTCATCAAACAGCTCGCTCTCGTCTACCTACGCCACGGTAGCGTCCAGTTATACGGTCACTGGAACGGCGCCTGCATCTGACCTAGCAACTGTCACGAAGGTTGTAGTAGGAGCAACTATACGTACCACGACACCACCTAGCAGGAGCAGGGTAAGGGCGGTCATTACTGGGATATTGGAACTTGCCAACAAGTTACTTCTCAGGCTGAGTCCGCCTGAAGCTTTGGCTTGAAATTGAGCCAAGGATCGTTATACAGCTCTTTTGCGGTCAGTCGCTCTTCTGGAAGCCAGCGAAGCATCTTAGATGCAAACTCGATAAAAAGCCGCTTATCATCTCCCTCGAGGAAAGGCGTGCGGTCCGTAAACGTAATCGCTGGAGAGGGGATAAGCTTTGAATTTTTGAATGCACCTGGGGATCGTAAGCAACATAAGCGAGTGCAGTATCGTACATACCCTGCGCATCAAACCAGCTAGAGCGTACAGTACTGTCTGCCTGCTCCAGCAGCTCCTGTGGGGGTGGCCCAAGAAGGCTTATCATCTGAGCGAAATGGGATTCGCGAGAATACATGTCGCTCTCGGGCCCACGCCCATCAAGGAGGGAGGTGTCCTGTAGAAGCTCCCACAACTTTTGGTGCAGTAGATATTAGCGGCTTTACATGAATATTAGTTTTGATACCGGGTTTCTTACCACCATGCCAAGATTCCAAATATCGGCGCTATAAGTCCAGCCTGCTTTTAGTAGAACCTCGGGTGCGCAGAATTGATCTGGTTGGATATCATGGCAATGAGGTGTCGCCACATTGCCGAAGACAGCAGCGCCGAAGTCAGTGATCTTGAGCATTCCGACGCCCTTCCTTAGGCGACCAAAATCGGCCCTTGACTGGTAAACTGGATGTCCGTCAACATCTTTGTGAAGAGGTGGGTGTTCTTTCTGTTGGCGGACGTAATCGTCGATTACAGAGCTGTCCTCAAAGCCCAATAACAAATTATCAGCTTTGAGGTCTTGTCTTTCACCGTTAGCGATGACCGCGTTCCCACCCATTTGATGGTAACTTGCCAGTGTGTATGATGTGACATTCAGAGTGGAGGAAATCAAGACCTTGTAAGACAAGCTTTAGGAAAGCTTTGAGGACTGTTGGTGGCACTCCCACGGTACCGAGCCGTCGGCCTAGAAGCCAGATGGGTTCTCTCAACGGTTCAAAGACCATGGCAAGATGTTCTCCAAAGGGTCCTTGGATTGTAAAGGAGTCCTGGACCAACCTAACGTAGGCACGACCTTGATGTCTCGACCGTATCTTGGCGATATGCTGCGACATGTCCAGCTCGTCGTTGGCTGATTTTCGATCTCCTTCAAAGCAATTGGTTAATTTGAGCGCCACGTATCGACTCGGTTGCCACCACCAACTTGACATTGTTATTACCAGCCAGCTGTGAAGGGCATTGCACAAACCGGTCGATGTCCTTGGCCAGCCAAACGGTCGACCCTGTTCCCCAGCCAAGCTTCGAGATGGTTTGATACTTTTGAACGACTTCCCCAACCCGCACTGGATAGAAACGCCTGGAGTCGTAATCAGGGTTTTCTTCTTCCTCGAGAGAGGCGTCGGCAGGGAGCGACTGAGAATTGGTAGTCATGACTGTGCTCGTTCGAGACGAATAACGCCTCACCACAGATGAAATCAACGCGCGAGACCCTAGCATAAAGATGAAAGATGACTTCAATATCCAAGAATTTAGCCGAACAGATGTGGTAGAGCGCATAAATTCGAAGATGCATTTGTAGAACTGAGTCCCCCGCTCCGGCAGCCTACAACTACCTTCGCTCATTTTTTTATCGTGCAGTGGGGCTGTGCATACGGCAGGCGGGATACGAGTTGTGGGCTTCCGTAGCGTAGCGTAGCACACAGCGTCAAAGTTTTCTATCTAGGCCAACTAAAGTTATACAATCTGCCCCATGGGATCCCATATCCATCCGGAAACACCTCGTAAGACGTGCCTCCCCTCGTTCCGAGCAACAGTAATCCAAGAAGCGAGATGTCCTGGATCACAAGAGCAGGTCGTTTCTTGAGCTTCATGTGGAAGTCGGGCACTACAGGTGCGAAAGGTCTCGATGAGAACACAGCTCAGAGCGCCCTCGAAAGCGCAATCGACGGTCTTAAGAGCTCACATCCTGAGCTCAACGGTGCGAAGAAAGCCATTGTGAGGTATGAATTCCGCTCTTAATCGCCTCAGGAGCATTTTGTTTACCATTCGACAACGTTGACAGATCGAAACCTCACGACAGCGCCAAAGCCGACGGCAGAATTGATCCACTTCACGCCAGCTTCCAGATTACCGATGCAAAGGACCAACACATTACCTCTGCCCACACGTATGCGAGCCCGCTTGGAGGGCGGCTTGTTTGGTTCTCCAAGCCCAAGTACAACAATGGCGAAGAGGCGAAACAGCACTTTCCACCAAATCCGGCCACAAAGAAAGTTGATGATAAAGCCACCACAGGTCAGCAAGGAGGGGGACAAGGAGCGGGATGATGAGCAGGATAAGAGCCAGGAACGAGATAAGAAATGCGGAAATACTGATGGACTCCCAGCAATCTTCGACAAAGATAGGGTTGTATTCTTGACTTGAAACGAACGAATCAAAAATCCATCACCTCTTGACCGTCCCATTCATCATTTCCCTTCCCCTCAAACCTGCACTCACAACTGTAAACCTCAGTCGGAGTTCAAGAGACAGTCTCGGGAAAGAGTGTATAGGGCATGTCGTTCAAACAAGAAGAAGCCCTGGTACGGATTTTTTTCGATATGCGCAAGTTCTCTGGGATCCTTTTATCCTCGTATTTGTCACATGCCTTCTCTATTCGATAGATGGAGCCGATGAAGTTGAAGATGAGAGCTGGCAAACACATGTCTCCTACGACGAACCGCCCCGGACATCTCCGGGTCCCTCAAGTTTACGGACTGCCGTATTGCAATATCGATGTTCGGGCATGTGCTTTGGAGATCCTCATTCCTTTTGAGTGGGGCTAGATACAATATTGACTGTAACCTGGGAAATTTGGGACCATGGTCATTCTTTCCAAGCCCGAGTGTCCAGAGAGGTTTGATATTATAGTAACGGTGACTGAAGTGGGTCAAGTGCCCTCGCCATTCGGACTAAATTCCATATTTCGGGATTGCCGCATGGGACTATCGAGATTCGGGATCTTGGTGGTCTTGGTCCTTGGCTTATCCGTTCCTTGACCATGAGACGAGGCACAATATCAACTGCCATATCGATGAATAGTCGGTTGCAGAGACTTGCGTTCCTCTTGTCCGTCAACATCCAGATCCGCTCAACATCACAGTGAAATTCGGGTTTGATACACACATTAGACATTCTAGACAGGGAATGTACAATCCCCTTCCCTAAAGCTGCTCCCTTTCTCCTGATCAAGAAACTAAAAGGCTAACACTGGAGAGAGTTGGCCCTCTACAAGCCATATACTTTCGCACCGCCTAGTAGTCTGCCGAACCTGCTGCCAGTATAAAGCAGTACAGGTCTGGCTAGGTTGGAGCATCTGAGATCGAACTCCATGAAATACAAAACCTGAATCTAAAGCGTGCGTCATCCGCCTTTTCCCGAAGTACGGAAAGACTTTTACGGCTCGCATTGCTTGGGTTTTCGTTGTTCTAGGGAACAATTATCTTGGACAATACCTCGGAGATGAGAGAGGGCAGAGTTCTGATTACTCTGAAAGAAAAGCACTATCGAGTTGCTGGGCATATGGGATCTTTCAACGCACGGGCAAAGCAGATTTTGGCGAGTCGCGCAGGCATCGACATGTGGATATGGCATCTGCGTTTGCCGCTCTGCTAGGCACAATATCGGGTGCTATCGGCGCTAGATGGAAGAGGCATGTAGTTAGTGTATAAAAACTGTGTTGCTGAATCTAGACACTTCGACTTATGGAGCAGGAACCGTAGAGTCTGAAAGGACAATCCGGTAGGACCTACCCGTAGTCTTTCGAAACCGTAGCCCTTGCGGGGGATGTGGCTTGTAACGTCGACGAACCCGCACCAACACGAGTCAGCTGGTACTCTACTGGCTGCTGAGTAGGGTAACTGTAGGTCAGCAATCTTTCTGCCCCGCGATCCTGAATAGCATCGTTTCTACGGGCCAACTACGAAACTGCAAGGGTGTCTCTATGGACACTGTCCTCCGACATTTGGCGTAAACCAGTATCAAAGGGTGTATGAAGACTATTGGTTCGCTTTGCCCCTTTCCAATACCCTCCCAGTGCATCGAATATCTTCGCTAAGGACCTAGATGGGATATTGAATCGCTTTCAAAAGGCGCAATCCTCCCTCTAAAGCTACATGCTGGTGTCGAGAAGCGACCCAAAACAGGTTAGTTATATGTTAGGAACGTAAAAGGACGAGCCAAGACTAGTAAATGAGGAGGTGTACCTACGAAGTAAACTCTCAGCGCCTCTTAGCGGTCGATCATCCAGTGCCAAATACAACATATGTGTCAGTGAGGTGGTAGGCACCTCAACACAAACTTCTGTGGAGTCTCCAGCCTTTTTCTTCACATTCGCCTTCTCACATCTTTCTACTTTCTTTGTACAAGTACAGCTCATCTCCGCTAATCGCCTTCATGGAACTGACTCAGAACCTGTCCGAACCTGATTACGTTCCCTATGCTTACTTCAACGCCCAGAGAGACTCAGATCTCAGGAACGCTGGTTACACTCCAACTCCTTACGGCTGGAAGCGAAATGACAAAACGACAACCGCTCCTTTGCCTCAGCCTGATGCTTCCGACTCCAAGGAATATAAACGCGAGAACCTTGGGGGTGCCTGCTGGGACAAGGGTGAGAAGAGATGGGTCTCCTGCTACCATGTGGAGGAAAATGGAAGGATTAGTGCCGACTCGCCCTACCTAAAGAGAGCTGCCGAAACACATCACACGCAAGAGAACGTACCATGGCCAGAGGTAGGCTTAAGTTCATGTTTGGGAACTCTGAACTAATTATAGTTTCTAGGCTGCGATAATGGTTGCACAATTGGGGAGAGCAGTTGGGCGACTCTTTCTGACTCACTGCGATGTGACCGAAATGAGCGGCTTCTTCGTCGGTCCGGATCACTTCCTGACTTGCGCGCATTTCAGCCCTGGCAACGGTATCGAAGACCAGATGAAGGAGCCCGGCTCTAAAGTTGCTCGTGTGAGCATTTTTCGTGTACCCAGTGGTACGTATGACCAAAGACTTATCAATGTTATCTCCCATTAGTTGCTAACGCTCCATTTTAGAGACCGAGAGTCCTCACTTCCATTTGATCTTCCGAGACGAAGACAAGGATTTTGCACTATTTGCTCGTAATCCTTTGGAAGGAAAAGACGTGGGTCAAGGCCAAATTGATGTCGACCGCTTGATCGATGCATCATTGTCATCCTTCTCTGATGTGTTTGTCGAATAACACGAGAGACATCGAAAATGCATGTATTGGAAAGATAGATTGCAATATCCCAACAGAGAGCCTTAGTAACACCTTCTTGTGTGGCCCCTTCTCGTGTAGCCGCTCTAGATCCTCACAGCCCATCCTAAAGGAATCCCAAGCCAAATAGGTCCCTGCTCGCATCACAGCGATGCCGATCTCTCGTTTCTTGACTCGCCTTACCTGAGACCCTGAACATTATTGAAAGGATACAGTCTAACCTACGGCTTATCCTAGACCTTTGATCGTCCTGGTCTGATCTATCTAGTCTGAAAGGCGAGCCGTACCCAGTACCTGTCGCTCAATCCTGCCCCGAAGTCCCAGTTTAGACAGATGTTCAAGGTAGCATCGACGTTGAACACCGTCCATCTACCCCTTCAATGTGCTCTTTTTGAACACTCGCTGGTCTACGCTGAAACCCCACAATTAGTAGGGTCCCCTAATCATAGAGATGTCTCTATAGAAGTTATAAATAAGATTACATACGCAAAAGGTTCTCAGATATAAGCAATTATTGGAGTGTTTAGGTAGCCTCTCGCTAAGGGACCAATGGTGACGAAGGAAATTCAATGTTGCAGACATGGGGAGGGAAAGCGTCCTCATCTCGTTGTCGTCTCTGTCGTCTATTTTCTTTTTCTGGATAAGAATTTCATACCCAAGCATTCTATTCTCGGCTGACTCCACAGAGCTGAGATACTGGTCGATTACACGATGTTAACCATGCTGACTATACTGATCCCGTGATATCTATGACCTCGTGGGGAGAAGAGGGGGGGAGAATCTTGTGAATGCCCGTACTCAACCAAGACAGCCAAAAGAGGAGGCTGGTCATAATCTATTTCTTGAACAAGGTGCATGCAGCAGGTGCCGGCCCCGCATCCGGCGTTCTACGGAAGTAAACAATGAAAGCTAAAGGATTTTAATTTCGTGAAAGTGAGAATTATGGATGCAGGGTTGATTTAAAGGTAGGCTTACAATTAGTGGCTTCTTAGAGACATTCTCATACCTTAAATGCTAAGCCTCTTGATTTGATTGCTACAAGTCGCTGTATGTTCATAGATATCTGAAATTGAGAAGATTTGACATAGGACAGTATAAACTAAACCCCAGAAGCATCTATCTCAAGTATAACATCCAAAGACTGCTATTGTTGCAGCTGATGTTTGTGCTAGTCACTCCTCACTGACCCAAAACCTTTTGGCCTTAGTATTTCGTTACCAATGTCGACTTGGCGCATCGCCCTTGCCCGATTGTCTACGTCCCATGGGACAGCCCTCGTTGCCCACTTGCTCTCCTGCCTGCGCAGCTAGCCATTGCCTAGATTATTCACATCTTCGGTTCGCTCGGGCCTTCCCAAAAGCCTACCCCATCCGTGCCGGACATGTCTAAGCAGCCCTCCAATATCGTGTGTGTGTGGTAGGTAGATTTTTCGTGATCTCCAACCCCCACCGGAACGGATGGTCAGCGCCGCCCGAGCTCTCTGTTTGTCACTGATAAATTTTGAGGCACCTCGTTGACAGACGTGTTAGCCTTGTTGAGAATGTTGAGGTGACTGAGCCTTTACATGCAGACTCTCCGTATCAGAATCGCCCATCCCACGCAATTGCCGTCACTATAACCGAGAAGCGGATCAATGCAACGGATTGCGGTATCCTTGGTAATGGCGTATCTGTGCCACGGAGAGAATGCAAAGGGAGTCGAGCTCTGAATGCAGAGTATGGTAAATGTGGCGCAAGAAACCGATTATCGTCTGAGTTCTATCTGGCAAAGATCAGGGGCGATTGATGTGGGATGACGGTGACAGTCGAATACTGTGCACAAGGAAGTCTAGCGGAACTGCTCTACGACGGTCTGACTCAAATGGGCTAGGGTGGCTTAAAGTATTCAAGGCTATTGACTTGGTACTTTTCGTTTGTCCGTTGTCATGTGCTATTGCTTGAAGATACATTTTAGTGCAAACCCTCTAAGTATCCGTGCCATAAACAGGAAATCTCAACCTGTTTGTTATGAGGCTTCGCGAACCACTGACAAACAAAGGCTGCCCGTCTGCTTGCAAAAATTTACCAATGACCACCTGGCAATCAGATTTTGGCTGCTTCTGAGTCGAATGTGAAGCTTCGTCTGCATTAGTCGCCAGGTTGAGAGGAAAGACATGAAGCATGAGCTGAAATTCATCTAAATACTCTATAATTCTCGTAGGCCGTTATCAGATTCCTGCTTTCCACAGTCATTCAACTACACCAACACCAATGTCATCAGTCACCGCAGACCAATGCCCGGAAGCTTCTCTGGAGCTTTGCACAACGTCAACGGCGGAATCTAAGAACCAAGGTGATGGGTTAAATCAGCCCCAGCTCCAACCCGGTCGCTGTAGCCGGCCCCAACGCAACGGAAAGCTGGAATTTAAAGGTCGAGGGCATGATTCTTTCACTATTTGGTGGGCAGTCAAAAGCTAAGGCCGATTTCACCGAGCGACGGGTTGATTATCAAGCATCACAGGCGCTTGGAGACCCAGATGGTGCGCCCGGCCCTGGAGTGTTTGTGCCGATGTCTTTGTCGAATTCGTCCATCTTCAGGAAATCTTGACCACTCATTATATCTTGGAGACCAAGCTTCAAATACGATCTCTCAAGAGCAGAGCGTGTGGGAGCGGTATACTCTGCACTCCTTTCTAAAAAGTCGAATCGAGTAGCAGAAGCGACAAAGGACGCCGTCAGGGTGAGCCAATGCAAGGTCACCTGCACACTAGTTGCCATTGGGGGCCTGCTCAGAAGGATGTCGTCAGTATTAATGATCGAGACGAACGCTTGAACACCGGAAACTCTCCAAGCGTCAACTCTAACTTCTAACCTCGGATGATACAAGTGTGTAGCTTGTGGGGTTGATGTTAGACAGTAGACATTCGGAAAGCGGAACTCTATAGTATTTTATTTCGCTGTCCTTCATGTGTGCAAAATTCCAGGCAAGGTCTTTTATTTTCAAGCCGCCAATGTACTCAGTCAACGAATCGGCTGTTCCGAATCTGTCGATCTTGTCGAACAGTGTCCCAAAAGTAATCTGCCGCGCGTTCGATCCAAGGTTTTGAAAATCTAGCATCGCCTGGGTTCGGGGGTACTGTCGTCGACTTGGCGCAGTATTGCTTATCGCCACGGAGGCGAATCTTCGGGCCGGGGGTATACACATGGCAATTGCATGTTCCCAGTACACAATGGCTTTGGCTACGGCTCGCAGATCTACTTGCGTTCGCTTTGTTATTCCAAGATTCAACAAATATCAAGAGCGGGAGGTCAAACCCATACCGGGAGTATAGTACGGCTCAAACCCAGCTTGTACAGGACCAGCGTTCGGTACGAAGGCTTGCAAAAGCGTCGAGGGTCTCTCGATTTGCTTGACATGTACGTGAGTTCCGCATCCAGGATTTGTAAAAACCGAGAACTTTAACTGTATTATGTCCCAAACTGTTCCAAACGTGCAATTAGTGTTGGCGTTACACAAGCAAAACCATTAGACGTACACTCGGAGAAGATACGTGGAGTTGAGGTGGTGACAAGATTACTTACCTGAAGGGTTGCCTTCCTGTGGGATGAGTTTGAGGACATGTCAAAGAGGAGAGCACTGCTACAGGCAAGGTATGTATCATCTGTTTGGTGGTAAAGACAGACGATAGCTTCAAAGTATAAATCAATGTGTGGTATTTGCGCATACTTACATATCAATAATACCGTAACGGGATACAGGCCGCTAAAACCAATTAAGGAAAGATCTTTCGGCGTTTATGAGCCGACTAACTTCGTAAGGCTGAGGTCGGCGGTTGTTAAAGACCCGTTGTTTTGCCGCCGAGATATCCGGCCAGCAACCCGGGCACGCCGGGCACTCAAATAACAATCAAACGACAACACGAGATGGACGCCTCACGACAACAACCATTATCTGCTCAAGATAAGAGAAAGGGTGCGCTGAACCCATCAACTCCTAGACAGTCGCCTTCAAGAAACCCTCTTACCCCTCCAGATTCATCTCCCACGCCGTCGCTTTCAAGCAACCCTCCTCCCCTCTCAACATCTCCCACATCAACTACACGATCATCTCCTTCAACACCATCACATTCAAATAAACCCTCTATCCCCTCAGCATCATCGACCGCCCATCTACCAATATCCCCAATCGACCCTACCCTATCTGATAGTGCCTTAACCGGAGCCTCAAAGTCAGACTCTACCCCAAATGGCCGACTGTTCTCCGATGAGGTCATCTACGAGAAAATCCTCAGGCACATGGATTGGGATGGCAAATACGGCTCTTCTCTTAGGAGACTTTTTGAAACATTCTACTTCATACAGCTAAGGTCGAAGCTGCAGTATCAATCATCACAGTTTACACTTTCGGAAATGGCAGTATTCTGGAATGATGATGGGAGTGAGATACCAGCGACAGCGATTCTCATACCGAATCAAGCTCAAAAGGAGGAGCTAAAGGCGTGGGCGAAGAAGCAAGGAAGTGGGGGAAGATTATGCCCGGCTGCTTGTTTGTTGGGGAAAAAGAGAGAGAGGGTTCATGGGCAAACATTGGTTGGGGTCTGACGGATTGTGATAATCGAATGAGAGGACACAGATGGAATGCATCATGTCCGGTTGTTTGTCGGTTACGGATTTCGGAAATCAACATGGTTATCATCGTTAAGACAGGCAGCGGACTTACCATTCATTTCCCTCTCAACCAGGAACTCTTAGGGTCATCGGACATGGCGAAGACTTTATAAGCATGGCAAGAGGCTTTTTATATAGTGTGGTGATTGTTGCAAATGTGGGTGACGGATGGTTTGTAGCTACTGAAAAATCTGACTACATACAAGCGATAGGGCTGAGTAG